>CM066602.1:4427500-4547500 GCA_033816785.1 Picus viridis
CTCTCCTCACAGGGCTGTGCTCCAGACCCCTCCCCAGCTTTGTTGCCCTTCTCTGGACACCTTCCAGCATCTCAATGTCCTTCTTAAATTGAGGAGTCTTGCAGGGAGGAGAGGCCACAGAAGCTGACCTGGAGTTTGGGCTTTTCAGGTGCCTTCATTATTGAAACCTAAATTTAATTGCAGTTATGATGACTTTGAGAGTGATGCCAAGTCCTGTATTGCCTGACCTACTTTAGAGCTGTATGGAGAAATGTACCCACCAACACTGACCTTCCCTTTGTCATTTCACAGCTCAGGTGCCACTGTGGGGAGCTTGGCAGCAAGCTTTTGCAGCAGGGAGAGTGAGGCTGGGGCAGCCACGGTCAGCTGCAGGGAAAGGGATGCAAATTCCTGTTGATCTCCAGCAGATGTGGTGCCTGAGAGATGGTGAACCCCTGCTGGCTCTACCAGCCTGGTTCTCCACTGATCTGGTGGAGAAGGTCCTTGAGAAACTCTTGGGTTTAAGCTGGTAGAACTCTAGAATATGAGGATGGCTTAATCAAACCAACCCCCACCTGGCTACAGCCTCCCTTCAGGTAGCTGTAGAGAGCAAGAAGGTCTCCCTGAGCCTCCTCTTCTCCAGGCTAAAGAGCCCCAGCTCCCTCAGCTCCTCCTCACAGGGCTGTGCTCCAGAGCTTTTGAGAACTTTCTCCTCACCTCCAGCATAAACCTCCCCTGGCACAGCTTGAGACTGTGTCCTCTTGTTCTGGTGGTGGTTGTCTGGGAGAAGAGACCAACCTTTGCCTGCTTACAACCTCCCTTAAGGTAGTTGCAGAGAGCAAGAAGGTCTCCCCTGAGCCTCCTCTTCTCCAGGCTAAGCAACCCCAGCTCCCTCAGCCTCTCCTCCCAGGGCTGTGCTCCAGACCCCTCCCCAGCTTTGTTGCCCTTCTCTGGACACCTTCCAGCATCTCAACATCTTTCCTGACCTGAGGGGCCCAGAACTGGACACAGGACTCAAGGTGTGGCCTAACCAATGCAGTGTACAGGGGCACTCCTGTACTCCTCCCTGCTCCTGCTGGCCACACTGTTCCTGATGCAGGCCAGGATGCCATTGGCCCTCTTGGCTGCCTGGGCACACTGCAGGCTCATGTTCAGCCTCCCATCAACCAGCACCCCCAGGTCCCTCTCTGCCTGGCTGCTCTCAGCCACTCTGACCCCAGCCTGTGGCACTGCCTGGGGTTGCTGTGGCCAGTGTGAGGACCCAGCACTTGGATGTGTTCAATCTCCTGCCCTTGGACTCTGCCCATCTGTCCAGCCAGAAGGAACTGGCTCAGCAGCTGAGTCCAATCAGGGTGAAAAACATCCAATCCCAAGCAGCTCTTGGCTTCCCATGCCAGGAAAATAGCCATGTTTTATTCATAGAAAAATCCTAGTCAACATCCTCCCGTTCCCTGGATACCACCTTGGCTCTATAAATAGCTGTGCAGTGACACAGCAAAGTGCCATGGGGACTGCCAGCAGTGCCACAGCAGCCTGGCAGTGGCATTGCCCAGGGCAGGCAGGGCTTGGCCAACCTGGCTGCTTCATCAGAAACACATACAGGGCCAACTGGGGTCAGCTCCACCAGCCAGGGTCAGCTCCACCAGCCAGGGTCAGTTCCACCAGACAGGGACATCTCCACCAGCCAGGGTCAGCTCCACCAGCCAGGGTCAGCTCCACCAGCCAGGCACAGCTCCACCAGCTAGGGACATCTCCACCAGCCAGGGACATCTCCACCAGCTAGGGACATCTCCACCAGCCAGGGACAGCTTAATCAGCCAGGGACAGCTTAACCAGCCAGGGACAGCTTAACCAGCCAGGGTCAGCTCCACCAGCCAGGGTCAGCTCCACCAGCCAGGGTCAGCTCCACCAGCCAGGGTCAGCTCCACCAGCCAGGGACAGCTCCACCAGCTAGGGACATCTCCACCAGCCAGGGACAGCTTAACCAGCCAGGGACAGCTTAACCAGCCAGTGACAGCTTAACCAGCCAGGGTCAGCTCCACCAGCCAGGGACAGCTCCACCAGCCAGGGACAGCCCCACCAGCCAGGGACAGCTTAACCAGCCAGGGTCAGCTCCACCAGCCAGGGTCAGCTCCATCAGCCAGGGACAGCTCCACCAGCCAGGGACAGCTTAACCAGCCAGGGTCAGCTCCACCAGCCAGGGTCAGCTCCACCAGCCAGGGTCAGCTCCACCAGCCAGGGACATCTCCACCAGCCAGGGAGAGCTCCATCAGCTAGGGACATCTCCACCAGCCAGGGTCAGCTCCACCAGCCAGGAGGAGCTCCACCAGCCAGGGACAGCTCCACCAGCCAGGGTCAGCTCCACCAGCCAGGGACATCTCCACCAGCCAGGGAGAGCTCCATCAGCCAGGGACAGCTCCACCAGCCAGGGTCAGCTCCACCAGCCAGGGGAGCTCCACCAGCCAGGGACAGCTCCACCAGCCAGGGTCAGCACCAGCTAGGGACAACTCCACCAGCTAGGGTCAGCACCAGCTAGGGACAACTCCAACAGCCAGGGTCAGCACCAGCTAGGGACAACTCCACCAGCTAGGGTCAGCACCAGCTAGGGACAACTCCAACAGCTAGGGTCAGCACCAGCTAGGGATAACTCCAACAGCCAGGGTCAGCACCAGCTAGGGACAACTCCAACAGCCAGGGTCAGCACCAGCTAGGGACAACTCCAATAGCCAGGGTCAGCACCAGCTAGGGACAGTTCCACCAGCTAGGGTCAGCACCAGCTAGGGACAACTCCACCAGCCAGGGTCAGCACCAGCTAGGGACAGTTCCACCAGCTAGGGTCAGCACCAGCTAGGGACAACTCCACCAGCCAGGGTCAGCACCAGCTAGGGACAGTTCCACCAGCCAGGGTCAGCACCAGCTAGGGACAACTCCACCAGCCAGGGTCAGCACCAGCTAGGGACAACTCCACCAGCTAGGGTCAGCACCAGCTAGGGACAACTCCACCAGCTAGGGTCAGCACCAGCTAGGGACAACTCCACCAGCTAGGGTCAGCACCAGCTAGGGACACTCCACCAGCCAGGGTCAGCACCAGCTAGGGACATCTCCACCAGCCAGGGACATCTCCACCAGCCAGGGTCAGCACCAGCTAGGGACATCTCCACCAGCCAGGGTCAGCACCAGCTAGGGACATCTCCACCAGCCAGGGACATCTCCACCAGCCAGGGTCAGCACCAGCTAGGGACAACTCCACCAGCCAGGGTCAGCACCAGCTAGGGACAACTCCACCAGCCAGGGTCAGCACCAGGTAGGGCTCCACCAACTAGGGTCAGCACCAGGTAGGGACAGCTCCACCAACTAGGGTCAGCACCAGGTAGGGACAGCTCCACCAGCTAGGGTCAGCACCAGCTAGGGACAGTTCCACCAGCTAGGGTCAGCACCAGCTAGGGACAGTTCCACCAACTAGGGTCAGCACCAGGTAGGGACAGCTCCACCAACTAGGGTCAGCACCAGGTAGGGACAGCTCCACCAACTAGGGTCAGCACCAGGTAGGGACAGCTCCATCAACTAGGGTCAACACCAGCTAGGGACAGTTCCACCAGCTAGGGTCAGCACCAGCTAGGGACAACTCCACCAGCTAGGGTCAGCACCAGCTAGGGACAGTTCCACCAGCTAGGGTCAGCACCAGCTAGGGACAGCTCCACGAGCTAGGGACAGCTCCACCAGCTAGGGACAGCTCCACCAGCCAGGGACATCTCCACCAGCCAGGGTCAGCACCAGCTAGGGACAGCTCCACCAACTAGGGTCAGCACCAGCTAGGGTCAGCTCCACCAGCTAGGGTCAGCACCAGCTAGGGCTCAGGGTCACCAGCTAGGGTCAGCTCCACCAACTAGGGTCAGCACCAGCTAGGGTCAGCTCCACCAACTAGGGTCAGCACCAGCTAGGGTCAGCTCCACCAACTAGGGTCAGCACCAGCTAGGGTCAGCTCCACCAGCCAGGGACAGCTCCACCAGCCAGGGTCAGCACCAGCTAGGGACAGCTCCACCAGCTAGGGTCAGCACCAGCTAGGGACAGATCCACCAGCTAGGGTCAGCACCAGCTAGGGACAGCTCCACGAGCTAGGGACAGCTCCACCAGCTAGGGACAGCTCCACCAGCCAGGGACATCTCCACCAGCCAGGGTCAGCACCAGCTAGGGACAGCTCCACCAACTAGGGTCAGCACCAGCTAGGGTCAGCTCCACCAGCTAGGGTCAGCACCAGCTAGGGACAGCTCCACCAACTAGGGTCAGCACCAGCTAGGGTCAGCTCCACCAACTAGGGTCAGCACCAGCTAGGGTCAGCTCCACCAGCCAGGGACAGCTCCACCAGCTAGGGTCAGCACCAGCTAGGGACAGCTCCACCAGCTAGGGACAGCTCCACCAGCCAGGGTCAGCACCAGCTAGGGACAGCTCCACCAGCTAGGGTCAGCACCAGCTAGGGACAACTCCACCAGCCAGGGTCAGCACCAGCTAGGGACAGCTCCACCAGCTAGGGTCAGCACCAGCTAGGGACAGCTCCACCAGCTAGGGCTCAGCACCAGCTAGGGTCAGCTCCACCAGCTAGGGTCAGCACCAGCTAGGGACAGCTCCACCAGCCAGGGTCAGCACCAGCTAGGGACAGCTCCACCAGCTAGGGTCAGCACCAGCTAGGGACAGCTCCACCAGCTAGGGTCAGCACCAGCTAGGGACAGCTCCACCAGCTAGGGTCAGCACCAGCTAGGACAGACAACTCCACCAGCCAGGGACAGCTCAGCACCAGCTAGGGACAGCTCCACCAGCTAGGGTCAGCACCAGCTAGGGACAGATCCACCAGCTAGGGACAGCTCCACCAGCTAGGGACAGCTCCACCAGCTAGGGTCAGCACCAGCTAGGGACAGCTCCACCAGCTAGGGTCAGCACCAGCTAGGGTCAGCTCCACCAGCTAGGGTCAGCACCAGCTAGGGACAGCTCCACGAGCTAGGGACAGCTCCACCAGCTAGGGACAGCTCCACCAGCCAGGGACATCTCCACCAGCTAGGGTCAGCACCAGCTAGGGACAGCTCCACCAGCTAGGGACAGCTCCACCAGCCAGGGACAGCTCCACCAGCTAGGGTCAGCACCAGCTAGGGACAGCTCCACCAGCTAGGGACAGCTCCACCAGCCAGGGTCAGCACCAGCTAGGGACAGCTCCACCAGCTAGGGTCAGCACCAGCTAGGGACAGCTCCACCAGCTAGGGACAGCTCCACCAGCTAGGGTCAGCACCAGCTAGGGACAGCTCCACCAGCTAGGGACAGCTCCACCAGGCAGGGTCAGCACCAGCTAGGGACAGCTCCACCAGCTAGGGACAGCTCCACCAGCTAGGGACAGCTCCACCAGCTAGGGTCAGCACCAGCTAGGGACAGCTCCACCAGCTAGGGTCAGCACCAGCTAGGGACAGCTCCACCAGCTAGGGACAGCTCCACCAGCTAGGGTCAGCACCAGCTAGGGACATCTCCACCAGCCAGGGTCAGCACCAGCTAGGGACAGCTCCACCAGCCAGGGTCAGCACCAGCTAGGGACAGCTCCACCAGCTAGGGACAGCTCCACCAGCTAGGGACAGCTCCACCAGCTAGGGTCAGCACCAGCTAGGGACAGCTCCACCAGCTAGGGACATGTCCACCAGCCAGGGTCAGCACCAGCTAGGGACATCTCCACCAGCCAGGGTCAGCACCAGCTAGGGACATCTCCACCAGCTAGGGACAGCTCCACCAGCCAGGGACAGCTCCACCAGCTAGGGACATCTCCACCAGCTAGGGACATCTCCACCAGCTAGGGACAGCTCCACCAGCCAGGGTCAGCACCAGCTAGGGAAATCTCCACCAGCTAGGGACATCTCCACCAGCCAGGGCCAGCTCCACCAGCTAGGGCCAGCTCCACCAGCTAGGGCCAGCTCCACCAGCTAGGGCCAGCTCCACTGGATGGTGCCAAGTCCGTCAGCCAGGGCCACCTCCAGCATCAAGGGCAGGGCTGTGGTGTCAGCTCTGTGAGATCCCCACACCCAGGGTGTCTGTTCCCCCTGGGCCATCACAGGGTCCAGAGCCCCTTTCAGCTCCTGCTCTGCCATGCTCCCTGCCCCAGGGTTTGGTGCAGGGTCATGCTGAGAGCTGAAGCTCATCTGAAGGACTTTGGCTGCAGGTTTGAGTGTGTTTAGGAGAAGGAAGCTTGAAGCAGTGTCCAGCCTTGGGATGCAGGTGGGAAAGAAACCAAGCATGTGCCTGGCTGCTGCCTGCAGTCCTGCACCCCTGATGGATGCTCAGGAACCATCCTCTCTGTAGCTACAACTGGCCAGACCCTAATTTAATGCACCCCTGGGTGAGGAGAGCTGTCATCATTTACTCCAGACAGGGATGGGGGCCCGGGAGCCTCTGCCTCGAGTTTCTCACATGTGCCTCAATCACATTTTAGTGTTGCTTTAGCAGCTCAACAGGCAGAGCTGGCATAACAAATTCATCACAAATCTGCATGATTTATGCTCCTGTGTTGATATAAATCCTCCCTCTCCTTGTTTGCCAACGCATTCATCATCCTCACATGGGCATTTCTTTCCACACTGCAATTCTTACTTGAGAGTTGGGGTTTGGGTCTCTGGTTTTTTTTTTTGCCTGCTTCTGGGACTTTCTCAGGCAATTGGAGTGCTGTGGGCCAGTTCTGGAGTCCCCAGCACGAGATGGACCTGCTCCAAGCTACAGGATGCCACAAAGGTGACCACAGGGATGAAGAACCTCTCCTGGGGGGGCAGGCTGAAAGGATTGAGGCTGTTGAGCCTGGAGAGGAGAAGGCTCCACAGAGACCTGAGAGCTGCATTTCAGTATCTGAAGGGCAGCTACAGGAAGGCTGGAGAGGGGCTGCTTGGTGGTAGGATGAGAGGCAATGGTTTGAAACTGGAGCAGGGCCACAGAGATTTAGAGCTGGACATTTGAGGAGCCTGAAGTTGTTCAGCATGAAGGTGGGATGAGACACTTTAGGCACCAGGCTGCCCAGGGAATGGGGCTGAGGCCTCATCCCCAGAGACAGGATCAGACTTGATGTGTCCCTGGGCAGCCTGCTGTGGTTGGAGGTGTCCCTGCTCACTGGGCAAGATGAAGAGGAGGTTTGGGGGAGACCTTCTTGCTCTCTGCAACTACCTGAAGGGAGGTGGTAGCCAGGAGGGGGTTGGTATCTTCTCCCAGGCAAGCAGCACCAGAACAAGAGGACACAGTCTCAAGCTGTGCCAGGGGAGGTTCAGGCTGGAGGTGAGGAAGAAATTCTTCATAGAAAGAGAGATTGGCCCTTGGGATGTGCTGCCCAGGGTGGGTGGTGGAGTCCCCATCCCTGGAGGTGTTTAAGAAGAGGATGAGGCACTTTGTGCCATGGTTTAGTTGATGAGATGGTGTTGGGTGATAGGTTGGACTGGAGGATCTTGAAGGTCTTTTCCAACCTGGTCAATTCAATTCAATTCAATTCAATTCAATTCAATTCAATTCAATTCAATTCAGTTCAAGTCAAGTCAAGTCAAGTCAGTTCTCTTCTCTTCTCTTCTCTTTTCTTTTCTTTTCTCTCCTCTCCTCTCCTCTCCTCTCTCTCCTCTCCTCTCCTCTCCTCTCCTCTCCCTCTCCTCTCCTCTCCCTCTCCCTCTCCTCTCCTCTCCTCTCCTCTCCTCTCCTCTCCTCTCCTCTCCTCTCCTCCTCTCCTCTCCTCTCCTCTCCTCTCCTCTCCTCTCCTCTCCTCTCCTCTCCTCTCCTCTCCTCTCCTCTCCTCTCCTCTCCTCTCCTCTCCTCTCCTCTCCTCTCCTCTCCTCTCCTCTCCTCTCCTCTCCCTCTCCTCTCCTCCTCCTCTCTCCTCTCTCTCTCTCCTCTCCTCTCCTCTCTCCTCTCCTCTCCTCTCCTCTCCTCTCCTCTCCTCTCCTCCTCTCCTCTCCTCTCCTCTCCTCTCCTCTCCTCTCCTCTCCTCTCCTCTCCTCTCTCCTCTCCTCTCCTCTCTACCCTATCCTACTCCTCTCCTCTCCCCTTCTATTCCCCTTCTATTCTATCCTACTCTATTCTATTCTATTCTATTCTATTCTATTCTATTCTATTCTATTCTATTCTATTCTATTCTATTCTATTCTATTCTATTCTACCTCTGAGGGTCCCTTCCAACCCTGTGCAGTTTGTGAATCTGTGAACTTTCCCTGGAACAGAAGAGCTTTGATCCTTGGTCCTCCTGTGGTGCCTGCAGAGGGTTCAGCTCCAGAGCTCTATAGACCACTGCTTGGCCTAAAGGTTTTCTGAAGCTCTCTTAATGTGCTGTTTGATTTCAGCCCAAACACAAAGGCAGCTCTGCTTTGTATTCATACCCTTGGGACTTTTAATGAGCTTTTTCCCTGACTCTAATATTTATTGGACCAGAATAACATCAGATTTAGGATTCTCTGGTAATTCAGTTAGCCAGGAGCCAGGCTACAAGGCAGAGCTGTGCTGCTTTTAGCTCCAGACATAAAGAGCCCCTTAAAAGATGAGATGGGCTTGCAGCAGGCCACCACCACGTGCAGGGAGAGCAGCAGTTACCACACCACTGCCACCTCCTCACCCACCCAGGGGCTCTGGCACCACCAGACTTGCTTGCTGGTAGTGCAAGTGGTGGTCCCTGCGTCCGGCACCCAGGAGGGATTCACAGAATGGTTTGGGCTGGAAAAGACCTTAAAGCTCATCCAGTTCCAACCCCTGCCATGGGCAGGGACACTTCCCACCAGCCCAGCTTGCTCAAGGCCTCATCCAGCCTGGTCTTGAACACCTCCAGCGAGGAGGCATCCGCAGCCTCCCTGGGCAACCTGTGCCAGTGTCTCCCCACCCTCACTCTAAAGAATTTCTTCCTCATCCCCAGGCTCAGTCTCCTCTCTTGCAGCTCAAAACCATTGGCCCTTGTGCTGTCACTCCAAGACCTTGTCAGAAGTCCTTCCCCAGCTCTCCTGCATCCCCTTCAGGTGCTGGAAGGCTGCTCTAAGGTCTCCCTGGAGCTTCTCTTCTCCAGACAGAATGTTTCCACCTCTCTCAGCCTGTCCCCACAGCAGAGGTTGTCCAGCTCTCCGGTCATCTTCATGGCCTCCTCTGGACCCACTCCATCAGTTCCAAGTCCAGTCCTTGCACTGGGATTTCATAGTATCAGTCAGGGTTGGAAGGAACCACAAGCATCATCCAGTTCCAACCCCCTGCCATGGGCAGGGACACCCCACACTAGATCAGCCTGCCCAGAGCCTCATCCAGCCTGGCCTCCAGGGACGGGGCCTCAACCACCTCCCTGCACAACCCATTCCAGGGCTTCACCACTCTCATGGGGAAGAACTTCCTCCTCACCTCCAGCCTGAATCTCCCCACCTCCATCTTCATTCCATTCCCCCTAGTCCTATCACTGTCTGATATCCTGAGAAGTCCCTCCCCAGCCTTCTTGTAGGCCCCCTTCAGACACTGGAAGGCCACAATGAGGTCACCTCTGAGCCTTCTCTTCTCCAGACTGAACAGCCCCAACTCCTTCAGTCTGTCCTCACAGGAGGACATTAGGGATGTGCCTCCCTGCAGCACCCCCTGAGCTGGGATTTGGGGTGCACCAAGGGGCAGAGCTTCTCAGCCCTTTCAGTGTGGGGCTTCTGCAACTAAAGGCTGAAGTTCTCCTTCTCCTTCTCCTTCTCCTTCTCCTTCTCCTTCTCCTTCTCCTTCTCCTTCTCCTTCTCCTTCTCCTTCTCCTTCTCCTTCTCCTTCTCCTTCTCCTTCTCCTTCTCCTTCTCCTTCTCCTTCTCCTTCTCCTTCTCCTTCTCCTTCTCCTTCTCCTTCTCCTTCTCCTTCTCCTTCTCCTTCCCTTTCCTTTCCTTTCCCTTTCCCCTTTCCTTTCCCTTTCCTTTTCCCCTTCCCCTTGCCCTTGCCCTTGCCCTTCCCCTTCTTTTTCCTTTTCCTTTTCCTTTTCCTTTTCCTTTCCCTTGGCCTTTGCCTTTTTTCCCCTTTTCCCTTACCTTTTTTCCCCTTTTCCCTTTCCCTATCCCTTTCCCTTTTTTTTTTTTGCAAAGCAAATGTAGGAGCAGGCTGGAGGTTGCCCTGAGACAAGGTAGAGCTTCAGCTTGGACAAGGTTGGAATTAGATGATTTTAAAGACCTTCCCAACCCAATCTATGAACCTGTGACCTGCAGCAGCACAGCCCTGCTTGACATCTTCTGCTCCACTAATGCCAGCATCTTCCCTTCTCCATTGCAGAGAGCAGCTCCAACAGCAACCCTCTGATTTCCTTGGGGAGGCAAGGATATTGCTTCCTGCCCAGCCCCTGGAAGAGGCACTGGAGCTGCCTCTAGCAGCTTGCCAGGAGAGGGCTAAGCTGCAGCCTGAAGGTGATGCTTAAAGCCAGCCTGTACAGCAACCTGCTTGGAGAGGAGCTTTGCTTGAGGCAGTAGGATTTGGGCACCTGCCCCAAGGAAAGTTGTGCTGCAAGTGCTTTGTTGAGCACTGAGCTGTGTGGTGCTCTCATGAGCAGAGCAATTGGAGCTCTCACCAATACATTTCCCACTCAAAACCCAATTCTGCCTCCCCCAAAAGAGATTTTAGGGCTGATGAAGCAGCACACCTGAAAGCAGCATCTGGTCTCACTTTAACTTTAATCTGATTTAGGGGGTGAGGGTTTTGATCAGAGGTGGAAATGAAGAGAAGGATCTTCTTCTCTTAGGGGAAACTTGGAGGAAATTTAATAAACTGGGAGCCCATAAAGTGTTTAGAGCCTTGCTGGAGTTCTTAGCAATAGTCACAACTCCTAGAGAGGAGACTAGGTTCATAGCTATGGCCTCAGAGCAGAAGAGTTTCTACATCCTGAGCTCATATCTGTGCTTGGGTGATGAGACACTGGCACAGGTTGCCCAGGGAGGTGGTGGAAGCCTCATGCCTGGAGGTTTTTGCAGCCAGGCTGGATGTGGCTGTGAGCAACCTGCTGTGGTGTGAGGTGTCTGGACAGATGGGCAGAGTCCAACAGGATGGCATTCAACAAATCCAAGTGCCAGGTGCTGCACTTTGGCCACAGCAACCCCAGGCAGAGGTACAGGATGGGGTCAGAGTGGCTGGAGAGCAGCCAGGCAGAAAGGGACCTGGGGGGAGTGGTTGACAGCAGCTGAACATGAGCCAGCAGTGACCAAGAAGGCCAATGGCATCCTGGCCTGCAGCAGGAACAGTGTGGCCAGCAGGAGCAGGGAAGTCATTCTGCCCTGTGCTCAACACTGCTTAGGCCACACCTGGAGTCCTGTGTCCAGTTCTGGGCTCCTCAACTGAAGAAGGACATTGAGACACTTGAAGGTGTCCAGAGAAGGGCAACGAGACTGGGGAGGGGTCTGGAGCACAGCCCTGGGAGGAGAGGCTGAGGGAGCTGGGGTTGCTTAGCCTGGAGAGGAGGAGGCTCAGGGGAGACCTTCTTGCTCTCTGCAACTCCCTGAAGGGAGGTTGTAGCCAGGTGGGGGTTGGTCTCTTCTCCCAGGCAAGCAGAACCAGGGGGGTTGGAACTGGCTGATCCTTGAGGTCCCTTCCAACCTCGACAATCCTATGAGTCTATGACTCACAGGCAGCCTGAGTTGGAGGTCTGGCTAAACAGGAGCACTGAGGTTCTGCTGGGTTCTGAGCCATCCCCATTTCTCTGCGTGCCTTCCAGAGGCAAGGATTCTAAATCTCCTAATGAGGATCCACTTTACAGCCTCCAACCACTTTGAAATGCTTAGGCAGAAGGATGTTTCTCTTCTTCCATGCCAAAAGTGACACCAGAGGAGCACACATTTGGAGAGAAATAAACACATCATCAGCTCAGCTTTTGTGTTTGCTATCTAATGCTCTGAAGCATCTTTGAGAGGCCACAATGCACCGAGCAAGTCCTTTGTATTCCACCAGCCTATTGTTTATCTTATTGACTAGCAGAGAGGAGAGCAAAGGGAGGGGGAGGGGGAGGAGGGGGGAAGGGGGGGGTCGGAAAGTGCATTTTAATTAGCCATGAGAACTTCATTTGTATGGGAGGTCAAATTGCAGCTTGGCTGGGTTTGCTTGCAGAGTGAATCCACTCTAGGAATGGATCTGCCCTTGGCTCAGGGATGGCTTTGTGACATCCTGGGGCTGTGCAGGCTGGAGAAGAGAAGGCTGAGAGGGGGTTTAATAAGTGTTTATAAATACCAGAGGGCTGAGGGGCAAGAGGGAGGGGACAGGCTCTGCTCAGCTGCACCCTGGGATGGGACAAGGGGCAATGGATATAAACTCCAGCACAGGAGGTTCCAGCTCAACATGAGGAGGAACTTCTTCACCGTGAGGCTCCCAGAGCCCTGGAGCAGGCTGCCCAGAGAGGTTGTGGAGTCTCCTTCTCTGGAGCCTTTCCAGCCCCATCTGGATGTGTTCCTGTGTGACCTCTGTCTGATTCTATGCTCCTGCTCTGGCAGGGGGTTGGACTCGATGATCTCTTTAGGTCCCTTCCAACCCCTGTCACCCTGTGAGCCTGGGTTCTGGTGGAAACCAGGTACAGCCTTGCACAGGAGCATCTGGGATCTCCTTTCCTGTTGCCTGTACCAGCAGCAGAAGTGATTCCTTTTCCTGGACCCCTTCCCGCTGTGTGCCTCAGCTTCTCCTCCTGCGAGGGGAGGGGAGCTGCACTGACGCCCCTTGGACTGCAGGGGATGACAAGTGAGGATAAACTCAGCCCCAATACACCCGAGAATGTTAGCTGCTCCTTTCTCCAGCTTCTGCCTTTGTTTTGTTCCAGTGGCAGCCCTGAAGGGGACACGGGTTTGACAAGTCTTGGAGCTTGTATTGCCTAAAGGGAACAAACCCCAGGTTCTCCCATCTACTTGCCTTGAATGTAACCAATCAGGCACAATGGATTGCTCCAAAGTAATCCCACACCTCATGCTCCCCTGAATGGGAGGCCTCAGACACCATAATTGAAGCAATTCAAATCCTCAGTAAGAAACAGCCTCATTGTCTCCCGCTGTGGATGGCTTTGTCATTATGAAGATGGAATTGGTTAGCTCCCTGCCAGTGGACTCTAATGAAAGGGGTGGCTGCTCTGGAGTGAAATCGACCAGGAACTCACTTTCAGCCCTCACAGCACCGCTCAGACCCATCCTGAGAGCCATGCATGGACAGTGTGAAGCTTTCTGAAAGGAGCTGAGAGCTTCCAGTGAGACCAACGTGGTTCCCACCTGTCTAATGAGTGGCAGTGAGAGGCTTTGGAAGAGATCCTACCACAGAGTTTTGGCCTCTTTTCTTGGAGCTGATGTTGCCAGGACTTCTCCATCCTTCCTCCTTTGCCTTTTCCCTCTCCTGTTGCACTGAGCAATTTAAATTCTCTCCCAAGCTGGGGAAACAGCTCTGAGCTGCTTCCATTCCCAGGGCTGGGAGAGCTCAGCTGTGGCTCTAACAGGAGAGCTCCTGGGTGGGAATCATGCAGCAGATGTTCCAAATACCCTGTGCTTCTGCCTGGTTCTGATAACCCCCAAGTCTCTGCTTTTCAGCCTGCAGCTTAGGGAACATTTGAACATCTGCTGGGCTCTGGGGAAGGGATCAGAGCTGCTTTTCCCTGCTGGCTGGTGGAGCTGGCAGGGCACAGGGGCTGCATTTCCCAGTGCTGTGCCCAGTATGCCCCTTCCCCTCTGGATCTGGAGTGTTGAGCTTTCAGGACTCATGGAAGCATAGAATTGTTTGGGTTAGAAAAGGCCTCTAAGATCACTGAGTCCAACCATCAACCCAACACCACCATGGCCATTAAACCCTGGCCCCAAAGTGCCATGGCCACAGGTTTCTTGAACATCTTCAGGGATGTTTAAGCCCAGCCTGGATGAGGCTCTGGCCAGCCTGATCTAGTGTGGGGTGTCCCTGCCCATGGCAAGGGGGTTGGAACTGGATGATCCTTGTGGTCCCTTCCAACCCTGACTGATACTATGACACTATGGGGACTCCAGCAGCTCCCTGGGCAGCCCTGTTCCAATCCCTGCCCAACAGTCTGAATGGAGGAAGGGGGAAATGAAGTTTCCCTGGCAAACAGGGGTGCTGAGCAGGGCAGGAAGCTTTGCCCTCACAGGCTGCAGTGAGCCGGTGCATGGTGGATCCTCCCCTGAGCGTGATGTGCATCAACAGGAGCTTTGCTGTGCTCTGTGGAAAAGTGATCAGGATCATAGAATCACAGAGCTGTCAGGGTTGGAAGGGACCTCAAGGCTCAGCCAGCTCCAACCCCCTGCCATGGGCAGGCACTCCTCACACTACAGCAGGTTGCTCACAGCCACATCCAGCCTGGCTGCAAACACCTCCAGGGATGAGGCTTCCACCACCTCCCTGGGCAACCTGTGCCAGGCTCTCACCACCCTCCTGGGGAAGAAATTCTTCCTGACATCCAATCTGAATCTCCCCATTTCTAGTTTTGCTCCATTCCCCCCAGTCCTATCCCTCCCTGACACCCTCAAAAGTCCCTCCCCAGATTTCTTGGAGCCCCCTTCAGATCCTGGAAGGCCACAATGAGGTCTCCTCAGAGCCTTCTCTTCTCCAGACTGAATAGACCCAACTCCCTCAGTCTGTCCTCAGAGCAGAGCAGCTCCAGCCCTCTGCTCCTCCTCGTGGCCCTTCTCTGGACACCTTCCAGCACCTCCAGATCCCTCTTGTAATAGGGGCTCCAGAACTGGCCACAGTGCCCCACGATCATAGTATCATAGAATCCTAGAATCAGTCAAAGTTAGATGGGACCACAAGGATCATCTAGTTCCAACCCCCTGCCATGGGCAGGGACACCCCACACTAGATCAGCCTGGCCAGAGCCTCATCCAGCCTGGGCTTAAACACCTCCAGGGACGGGGCCTCAACCACCTCCCTGCACAACCCATTCCAGGGCTTCACCACTCTCATGGGGAAGAACTTCCTCCTCACCTCCAGCCTGAATCTCCCCACCTCCAGCTTCAAACAGATCTTCTCATTGCCCCAAACAGCTGCAAAGCCTCCCTGAAACTTGGATCAAATGCCAGGCATGAAAACCCTTCAGGCAAGGTTTTGCAGCCTTTCCTCTCTGCCCTGCTCCAGCTGCAGGCAGGGCAGCCGGGAGCTGAGTCCAGCTGTGCCAAGCCTGACACATCCTCCAGACTGATGAAGCTGAAGTGTAAAGAAACCCAGTTCCTTCCTCCTCTTTTTGCATAAAGTGCTCATTGTTAATTTAGCCCTGAAAGGTGCTTGATGGATGGTACCAGGTGAGCCTCTCCATTATTCTTTCTTGATGCACAATTTAAGGGAGGGAAGGGGAGGAGGAGGAGGGAGGGAACAAAGAGGCTGAGGAAATTCGACTCCCAACTCAGTCCTGCAGCAACTCCGAGCATCCCTTTAACAAAAACAACCACAAAACCCGAAGAAAAGGACCCATTCAAGGCTGTCCTCTGCTAAATTTAGGAGAGGCTCAGGTGTAGCCTTGCTCTTGGGCCGCACAGAAAGTCTCACCCCAGGTTTAATCGCGCTGAGGGCGAGGGGAAAGAGCTAATTAGCTCGCCAGATTTAGAAGGCGGCGGGGGTGAGAGGGGAAGAAATGGGTGACGAGATGTTCTTCACTGTGAAAGGGACTGGCCCTGGGGAATATCTTTAAGGAGATGATATGACATAATCCCAGGTTAAAAATGGAGGCAGGCAAAGTTCACAGCACCCTCCAACCCTCCCCTCCCCTCCCCTTCCCTTTCCACAGTACTTTCGGCCCCCGCGGGGTTAGCTTCCAGCAGAGGCTCTTTTGGCAGCCAGAGGCAGGCTCTGGGCTGAGTGCAGAACACAGAGTTAACCAGGCTGGAAAAGACTCAGAGATCAGCAAGTCCAACCTATCACCCAACACCATCTCATCAACTCAACCATGGCACCAAGTGCCTCATCCAGGCTCTTCTTAAACACCTCCAGGGATGGGGACTCCACCACCTCCCTGGGCAGCACATTCCAATGATGAATGACTCTCTCGGTGAAGAACTTTCTCCTCACCTCCAGCCTAAACTTCCCCTGGCACAGCTTGAGACTGTGTCCTCTTGTTCTGGTGGTGGTTGTCTGGGAGAAGAGACCAACCTTTGCCTGCTTACAACCTCCCTTAAGGTAGTTGTAGAGAGCAAGAAGGTCTCCCCTGAGCCTCCTCTTCTGCAGGCTAAGCAACCCCAGCTCCCTCAGCCTCTCCTCACAGGGCTGTGCTCCAGACCTTTTGAGAACTTTCTCCTCACCTCCAGCCTAAACCTCCCTTGGCACAGCTTGAGACTGTGTCCTCTTGTTCTGGTGCTGCTTGCCTGGGAGAAGAGACCAACCCCCACCGGGCTACAACCTCCCTTCAGGGAGTTGCAGGCTGGAAGAGGAAGGGTCCTGCTGGATCTTTGGGTGGTGGCTCTGGGTGTCTGTTCCTCTGTGTGGCAGTCTGAGGCTGTGCCTAGGAAAATTTTCCCACAGATTGAGGAGGAAAGTGGCAGAATGGAAAAAAATGAGCACTGGATGTAAAAGGGGAAATAATGATAAGGTCTAAATAATCCTCTTGGCCTGATAGCTAACATAAAGTTAGTTGTTCAGGCTGACTCTCTGAGCTGTCTCTTTGCTCTAGCAGATACCAGCTGGTAGCTTTTGCTTGCCTGGTGCTGACCTTGGCTGCATTCTTTGCTGTGGCTAAGTGCTAATAAGCTACTCTCTGCTTTGCTCCTTTTCTCTCTTCTTCCTTTTCCCTCTTCTCTGAGCAACCTGCTCCAGTGTGAGGTGTCCCTGCCCATGGCAGGGGGGTTGGAACTAGATCACAGAAACATAGAATTGTCAGGGTTGGAAGGGACCTCAAGGATCAGCCTGTTCCAGCCTGGGCTGGTGGGAGGTGTCCCTGCCCACAGCAGGGGAGGTGGAACTGGATGATCTGTAAGGTCCTTTCCAACCCAAACCTTTCTGTGAATCTATGAATCTGAGTCTATGAATCTATGAGTCTCTGAATCTATGATTCTATGAATGTAGGAATCTATGACTCCATGAATCCATGACTCCATGAACCTATGACTCCATGACTCCATGAATCCATGAACCTATGACTCCATGACTCCATGTATCTATGATTCCATGACTCCATGACTCCATGACTCCATATACCTGTGAATCCATTACTCCATGACTCCATGTATCTATGAATTCATGACTCCATGACTCCATGTATCTATGACTCCATGTATCTATGACTCCATGACTCCATGACCCCATGACTCTATGACTCCATGACTCCATGTATCTATGACTCCATGACTCCATGACTCCATGACTCCATGTATCTATGACTCCATGACTCCATGACTCCATGAACCCATGACTCTATGACTCCATGACTCCATGTATCTATGACTCCATGACTCCATGACTCCATGTATCTATGAATCCATGACTCCATGACTCCATGAACCCATGACTCTATGACTCCATGACTCCATGACTCCATGACTCATGACTCCATGACTCCATGTATCTATGAACCTATGACTCTATGACTCCATGACTCCATGACTCCATGTATCTATGAATCCATTACTCCATGACTCCATGAACCTATGACTCCATGACTCCATGACTCCATGACTCCATGACTCCATGTATCTATGAACCTATGACTCTATGACTCCATGACTCCATGACTCCATGTATCTATGAACCTATGAATCTATGACTCCATGACTCCATGACTCCATGACTCTATGACTCCATGACTCCATGTATCTATGAATCCATGACTCCATGACTCCATGACTCTATGACTCCATGACTCCATGTATCTATGAATCCATGACTCTATGACTCCATGACTCCATGACTCCATGTATCTATGAACCTATGACTCTATGACTCCATGACTCCATGTCTCCATGAATCTATGACTCCATCAATCTGATCCCACCAAAGCTGGAGCTGTAGTCACCCACCAGAGGCCTGTCCCCTGTGGTGCTCATGGAGCCACCACCCCCACGAGTCCTTCTGCCCCAGGCAGCCCAGGCCAGGCCGTCCCCCTCACTCCTCCCTCTGCTTGGGGCAGCAAAAGCGATTCAGGGCTGCCTTTGGCAACCGCTTCCCTCTCCTGAGGTCGTCGTTCAAAGAGAGGTACAAACCGTGTCAGGAGATGTGCTTACTCCACAGAGCCAGCCCAGGGCTGATTGATAGGATGTGTCAGTGCTAAATTGGTCAAATAAAAAAGGATTCATTTCAGCTCCCTTACACTTGTCCTTCCATTATCCCAGCACCGTGGGACAGAGGGCACAAGGCTGGGTGCTTACGGGGAACATTTCAGCCTTGTTTGTAAACACAGGGAGAGAGGAGCCCAGGGAGAAATACTACAACTGGTTTAAAAGTGGCAATAAAAGCAATAAAGTGTGTGGTGGTAGAACCACAGAGTGGCTGAGCTTGGAAGGGACCTCAGAGATCATCTACTCCAGCCTGCCTGCCACGGGCAGGGACACCTCTCAACTAGATTCAGCTGCTCGAAGCCTCATCCAACCAGGAGGAGGTATCCACAACCTCCCCAGGCAGCCTATGCCAGAGTCTCACCACCCTCCTATTGAAGAACTTCTTCCTAAGCTCCAGTCTAACCCTGGTCTCCCTCAGCTTCAAACCATTCCCCCTTGTCCAGTCTCTAGACACCCTGATGGAAAGTCCCTCTGCAGCCTTCCTGGAGGATCCCTTTAGGTATTGGAAAGCAGCTCCAAGATCTCCTCCTGGAGTCTTCTCCAGGCTGCACAACCCCAGCTCCCTCAGCCTGTCCCCATAGCCCTCCTCTGCACTCACACCAATGGTTCCATGTCTATGTGAGGTTGGTGATTTTGCTGCCATGGTCACCAGGATAGGGTTGTGTGGAACAGAGTGGCCCTGTTGGAGGCTGGCTGGAGGCTTTGCAGCCTCTCTGTTAACTCTGGATGGAGGCTTTGCAGCCTCTCTGTTAACCCTGGCTGGAAGCTTTGCAGCCTCTCTGTTAACCCTGGCTGGAAGCTTTGCAGCCTCTCTGTTAACCCTGGTTGGATGCTTTGCAGCCTCTCTGTTAGCCCTGGCTGGAAGCTTTGCAGCCTCTCTGTTAACCCTGGCTGGAAGCTTTGCAGCCCCTCTGTTAGCCCTGGCTGGATGCTTTGCAGCCTCTCTGTTAGCCCTGGCTGGAAGCTTTGCAGCCTCTCTGTTTGCCCTGGTTGGAAGCTTTACAGCCTCTCTGTTAGCCCAGGTTGGATGCTTTGCAGCCTCTCTGTTAGCCCTGGCTGGATGCTTTGCAGCCTCTCTGTTAACCCTGGTTGGATGCTTTGCAGCCTCTCTGTTAACCCTGGTTGGATGCTTTGCAGCCTCTCTGTTAACCCTGGCTGGATGCTTTGCAGCCTCTCTGTTAACCCTGGTTGGATGCTTTGCAGCCTCTCTGTTAACCCTGGTTGGATGCTTTGCAGCCTCTCTGTTAACTCTATCAGCACAATCAATCATCAGCTTGTTTTGTCCTAAAGCTCACATTATTTTTCTCTCTTCTGAGGCAAATTTCTGTTTCATCCTTCCAAAGGGGTTCATTTAATAGTGTGTGAAATGAAATGTCAACAAGAATTAGAACAAATGGTATTGCAATCCCCCAGAGACCACAGGTTTCTGCTGGGAGATATTTCCAGTCAGCCCAGCGTGGGCAGTGCTAGGGAAAGGTCTCAGGTGTTGTGGGCTGCTCTGTAGCAGTGCCAGAGCCCTCACCCTGCCTGGAGCTGTGTTTGGGGAAAGGCTGAAGGATGAGAACATCACACTTACCCCAGAGAGTTGGACTCTCCTGGAGGCTTTGAGAACCTGGCCCTAAAATCTGGGAGTAAACCCAGCTCCTGTGCACAGGGATGAGAGAGAGCTGGATCTCATCCCATCCTGCCCTTGTGTGGTGAAGCAGAGGGCTTTGAGAGGGTCCTTGGCAGAGCAGAGGGTCCCAGCCCAGCTGTTCCCAGTGCCCAAGGCTCTGCTCCCCACGGGGCTTGGACAGCTGCTCTGGATCCTGGCAGAGGGCTGCTCAGCTGCAGCTTCAGGGCTTCGTGGGGGAAAGCACAAGGAGTAGGAAGATGTCCTAGGAAGCAAGCCAGATTTTGCTCCTAAATCTGAGGTGGAGAAGCCTGAAACCTGGAAAAAGGAAATGACAGAGGGAGATGGAAAATCTGGCTTTGAGGCTGCAACGAAGAGTTCCTCTGAGCTGTGAGGGGCCAGCCCTGAGCCCCGCAGAGAGCTCCTGGCCACCCCCTGCTCTCACCGGAGATGGGTTGTGCCTTTCAAGCCCCGAGTTCACACTTCCTGACCTCCTCCTGCAGGATCCTGCTGGAACGTGTCCAGAGAAGGGCAACAAAGCTGGGGAGGGGTCTGGAGCACAGCCCTGGGAGGAGAGGCTGAGGGAGCTGGGGTTGCTTAGCCTGCAGAAGAGGAGGCTCAGGGGAGACCTTCTTGCTCTCTCCAACTCCCTGAAGGGAGGTTGTAGCCAGGTGGGGGTTGGTCTCTTCTCCCAGGCAAGCAGCACCATAACAAGAGGACACAGTCTCAAGCAGTGCCAGGGGAGGTTTAGGCTGGAGGTTAGGAAGAGGTTCCTCCCAGAAAGAGAGGTTTGCACTTAGAATGTGCTGCCCAGGGAGGTGGTGGAGTCCCCATCCCTGAAGGTGTTTAGGAAGAGACTGGATGGGGTGCTTGGTGCCACGGTTTAGTTGATGAGGTGGTGCTGGGTGATAGGTTGGACTTGATGATCTCAAAGGTCTTTTCCAACCTGGTTAATAATTCTATTCTATTCTATTCTATTCTATTCTATTCTATTCTATTCTATTCTATTCTATTCTATTGTAATTCCTATTCCTATTTCTAGTCTATTCTATTCCTATTTCTATTCTATTCTATTCTATTCTATTCTATTCTATTCTATTCTATTCCTATTCTATTCTATTTCTATTTCTATTCTATTCTATTCTATTCTATTCTATTCTATTCTATTCTATTCTATTCTATTCTATTCTATTCTATCCTATTCCTAATTCTATTCTATTCTATTCTATTCTAATTTCTATTTCTATTTCTATTCCTATTTCTATTCTATTCACTGTGAGTGAGCTCCAGCCACGACCAAGGTGGTGCTGAAGGTGGGTGCCTGAGGGTGCTGTGGCAGGGATGCAGCCGGGCAGCCGTGCAGCCAGAGCCATAAACAAAGTCCCTGCCCTTGGGATTGTGCCTTTTATTAGCCGTAAAATCCATTGTTTATGGGATGTTCAGGAACGCCATCAAACACAAATGGGAGGTATGCAAATAAATCTTGCTGGCAGAATCGTCACCGGGCCCATTATTATGGAAATGGCTTTCAGAGGAGACTCTTGCAGAGGTGCTGAAAGGCAGCAGCGCTCCCGGAGCTTGCTGCGTGCCTCTGGCGAGGGAGCGCCAGGATGGGTGGCGGGTGGGGAACGCTCCCCGGGAGTCGCTTGTTTGGAAACAAGCAGAGAAACAAAGGCTGCAGGAGAATCAGGAAGTCTCCATCAGCTCCCAGCCTGGTGTGGTGCTCATTGAGTCGTAGAATCAATAAGGTTGGAAGAGACCTCAATGATCATCAAGTCCAACTTGGCACCCAACACCTCATGTCCACTAAACCATGGCACCAAGTGCCACATCCAATCCCCTCTTCAACACCTCCAGGGATGGGGACTCCACCACTTTCCTGGGCAGCACATTGCAAGGGCTAACAACTCTCTCTGGGAAGAACTTTCTCCTCACCTCCAGCCTAAACCTCCCCTGGCACAGCTTGAGACTGTGTCCTCTTGTTCTGGTGCTGGGTGCCTGGGAGAAGAGACCAACCCCCTCTGGGCTACAACCTCCTTTCAGGTAGCTGTAGACAGTTGGAGTCACCATCTCTGGAGGTGTCCAAGAACTGTGTGGCTGTGACAATTTGGGCCATGGTTCAGTGGCCATGGAGGTGTTGGGTTGGTGGTTGGACTGGATGACCTTAGGGACTGGATGACCTTTGAGAGCTTTTCCAACCTCATTGATGTCTGACTGTGCTGTGCTCTCGCTGTTCTGCTCCAGGGGATGGTCTGAGGGGTGCTATGGACTCCCCTGCTCCCCTGATGGGGATGTGCTGCTCTGCCTCAAACCAGGGAATTCTTTGTTGCATGGTTTGTGCAGGAGGAGTTCAGTCATTTGCTGACTGGGGTTTTCCTTCTGTGGAATGGAGATGTCAGTGTTTGTTTAGGAGGGCAGTCAGCTCCCAGAAATATTTGTAGCATATTCTGGACAGCCTTGGAGAAGCTGCAGAACTGTCATTAAAGCTCACTGCTCCTCAGTTATTTATTGCTTTGTTATCAGCCCAGCAGCCACGTGGGGATGTTTCTTTGCTGCAGTAACAAACCTGTGGCTGTTGTGTTTGGCACAGAGCTCGGTGGGAGCCAGCAGCAGAGTTCCAGTTGCCTGAGCACGCCGAGCAGAGCTGCAAACAGCACCCGGCTGCCCAACATCTGCAATTAAGCTGCTTGACCTTTCCACGTGCAGGGTGGAGGGGAGGGAAGGAAAGTGCTAGGGAAGATGGATTGAGAAGCGAATGAGGTGCCAAAGTCAATCTCATTTAGCCATCCCAGGTGTCAATAGCGAGCTGGGAGAGCGTTAGTCTCTGGAATCATCTCGTGCCACCCAAAGCGGGCACCAGCTGCGTGCTGGCGGAGCTGGCACGGGGCGAGGGGAGACAGCTTCACACCAGGGTCAGCTACCAGGACCACAGCACAGGCACTTCCCCTCTGCCTAAAATAGTCCCCAAAGAGGAGCAAAGATCCAGTGCTCAGGGAGGGAGAGGAAAGCAACGTGTGGCTCAGATGGAAGGAAAAAATGCCACTTAGGGGGATGTGTGCTAGGAGAGGCAGCAGAAAGAGCTGGCCCTTGGTGGCTCTTTGCTTCCCTAGGTCCCTAAGGAAGAGTCTTTTAGGGTTAATGATTAACCCCTGAGCTTGCACTGGTAGCAGCAGGTACTGAAATGGGACAGAAGCAGGTTTCAACTGTGCTCCTCTACCCCTCTCTGCCAGGGGAGCTCCCACCTTGCTGCTGAGGGGAGGATGAGTGAGGACCAGGTCTGGTACTTGTCCTCTCGGTGGAAAAGGCCTTGGGAAAAAAAGCAATTTGCATTTAACCACTCACCCTCTTCCTGTGTGCCCTGTCTCCATGACCCTGGAAAAGCTGATGCTATGTGGGGGCTGGCAGGCTTTGCCGTGCAGGTCCATGCCTGGGGGAGTGTGTCCTGCCCTGAGCTCACTCGCTGGCCCCGGCCTCGCCATGGGACCATAGCCTGGCTGGGAGCCCCGGTCCTCAGCACTGCTAACGTGATGCTTTGTCTGAAAGACAACCCTGAGCAGTGCTTAGCTCTTAAATAGATCACTCCTGACAAAGGCCATTACTCAGTGTGGGCAGAAAGCCAATATCCCTTTGGTTCACGGGGTGCTCCCTGGGATGCTGCTGTCAGCCCTGGTGCATCCTGCCGGTGACGGCTGACCACGGGGGCGCTTGGCGGGGAGGAAGAGGATTTTTATTGACAGCTGTGTACAATCTCTTCATCAGCCTCATCTCTGACATTTTAGACTTCATTTCCTACCACTCCTTGTGCTGCTTTACGTGGTTATACGTGGTGTATAATTAGGCTGGGGCTGAGCTTGTTCACAGCTGTACACCGGTCTATAAACAGGCTGGAGAAGTGCTGCCCAGGATCTCCCAGAGGGTGTTGAACTGCTCTCTTATGCTGACCAGTCTCAGGTCAGCTTTAACTCAGTACATCAGCAACTGAAGAGCAATTTCTCCTGACATGTCTGAGCACTAAAAAACTGCTGATGGTTTTCTTGTAAAGCCCAGGTGGGATAGAGAGGGCAGGCTGGGTTCATGGAAGCAAAGAATGCAGCGGGTTGGAAGGGCTCCTCAAAGGTGGGCATCTTGTCCAACCCCCTGCAGTGAGCAAGGACATCTCCAACTAGATGAGGTGTCTCAGTGCCACACCAAGTCTGATATTGAACATCTCCATGCAGAGGGCCTCCACTACCTCCCTGGGCAACCTGTTCCAGTGTCTCACCACTCTCAGTGTGAAGGACTTCATCCTGATGCCCAACCTAAATCTATCCTGCTCCAGCTACAAACCATTGCCCCTCATCCTATCACCACCAGCCCTTCTAAACACTCTCTCTCCTCCCTGCAGAGGGACCTCAACCAACTGGACAGCTGGGCAGAGTCCAACAGGATGGCATTCAACAAGTCCAAGTGCCAGGTGCTGCACTTTGGCCACAGCAACCCCAGGCAGAGCTACAGGCTGGGGTCAGAGTGGCTGAGAGCTGCCAAACAGAGAGGGACCTGGGGGTGCTGATTGACAGCTGCCTGAACATGAGCCAGCAGTGTGCCCAGGTGGCCAAGAAGGCCAATGGCATCATGGCCTGCATTAGGAACAGTGTGGCCAGCAGGAGTAGGGAAGTCATTGTGCCCCTGTACTCTGCATTGGTTAGGCCACACCTTGAGTCCTGTGTCCAGTTCTGGGCCCCTCAGTTTAGGAAGGACATTGAGACACTTGAAGGTGTCCAGAGAAGGGCAACAAGGCTGGGGAGGGGTCTGGAGCACAGCCCTGGGAGGAGAGGCTGAGGGAGCTGGGGTTGCTGAGCCTGGAGAAGAGGAGGCTCAGGGAGACCTCATTGCTCTCTATAACTCCCTGAAGCGAGGTTGTAGCCCAGGGGGAGTTGGTCTTTTCTCTCTAGCACCCAGCAACAGAACAAGAGGACACAGTCTCAAGCTGTGCCAGGGGAAGTTTAGGCTGGAGGTGAGGAAGAAGTTCTTCACAGAGAGAGTCATTTGTCATTGGAATGTGCTGCACAGGGAGGTGGTGGAGTCCCCATCCCTGGAGGTGTTCAAGAGGGGATTGGACGTGGCACTTGGTGCCATGGTTTAGTCATGAGGTCTGTGGTGACAGGTTGGACTCAATGATCTTTGAGGTCTCTTCCATCCTTGGTGATGCTGTGATGCTGTGATCCTTCCTGTAGGTCCCTTCCAGATACTGAAATGCAGCTCTCAGGTCTCCCTGCAGCCTTCTCTTCTCCAGGCTGCGGTGTGGGCAGAATCTCTTTGCTCCTGCACCGAGAGCAGCAGGAGCAGCCCGGCGCAGGCTGGGCTGAGTGACAGAGTTCTGGCAGAGCCTGGGAGCTGTGTGTGTGTGTGTGTGTGTGTGTGTGTGTTCAGTGCATGCCTGCATCCAGCCCTTGGCTGGAGGATTCTGCAGTTTTGTTATTTATAGTGTTTTAGTATTAAATAATCAATCAGTGTCTGGGAAAGAGAGAAAGAAAGAGAGAAAGAGGGAGAGAGAGAGAGAGAGAGAGAAAGAGAGAGAGAGAAGTTCTGTTTGCCTTTTGCTGAATCATTTTCCCTGTAAAGCAGGAAAACAGAGACCTGTGGAACATCTTTTATTCTGTCATCTAAAATTCTGTCTGATGCCTTTTCACCATTCTCTCCTTTTCATCTGTGGAGAGGAGATCGACTTCGTTGATGTTTTATGCACACTGCACTGCACCGCTGGAAGGCAGCCCTCGGAGCTGCGGGCTGATACATGCTGTGACCACTGTCAGGTCACCTGCTCTCTCTGGCCCCCTGGCCTTTTTTTGGCTGTGCCTGTCTTGCAGCAGAGTTGCAGCTGGAGCCACCCCGGTGTGGGATGAGAGGATTTACCCCTTTAAATTCCAGGTAGTTTGGGGATCCAGAGGTTTCCCATCCATAAAGTTCGTTGCCCAGCAGCTAGCAGCTGGCTCTGGGCAGCAGGAAGAGCAAAGCATGGGGAAGGGAACTTTGGATCTCTGTCATTCCCCACCCCCCCAGTGGTGAGATGGAATGGAATGGAATGGAATGGAATGGAATGGAATGGAATGGAATGGAATGGAATAATGAATGGAATAGAATAGAATAGAATAGAATAGAATAGAATAGAATAGAATAGAATAGAATAGAATAGAATAGAATAGAATAGGAGTGGAATGGAATGGAATAGAATAGAATAGAATAGAATAGAATAGAATAGAATAGAACAGAACAGAACAGAACAGAACAGGTTGGAAGAGACCTTTGAGATCATCAAGTCCAACCTATCACCCAACACCATCTATTCAACCAAACCATGGCACCAAGCACCCCATCCAGGCTCTTCCTAAACACTTCCAGGGATGGTGACTCCACCACCTCCCTGGGCAGCACATCCCAAGGGCCAATCTCTCTTTCTATAAACAACTTCTTCCTAACATCCAGCCTGAACCTCCCCTGGCACAGCTTGAGACTGTGTCCTCTTGTTCTGCTGCTGCTTCCCTGGCAGAAGAGACCAACCCCCACCTGGCTACAACCTCCTTTCAGGGAGTTGGAGAGAGCAATGAGGTCACCCCTGAGCCTCCTCTTCTCCAGGCTAAGCAACCCCAGCTCCCTCAGCCTCTCCTCACAGGGCTGTGCTCCAGACCCCTCCTCAGCTTTGTTGCCCTTCTCTGGACACCTTCCAGCATCTCAGCATCTTTCCTAACCTGAGGAGCCCAGAACTAGACACAGGACTTTGAGAATCCTGGCACAGGGCTTCACACAGGCAATGGACAAATGGCCACCAGCCCCCTCCCAAACACCTGCTGAAGGTTGCTATGGGAAGCACAAAGTTGCCACAGCTTTGCCTTGTTCATGTGAAGCCTTTTGCCCTGAGTCCTAGTGAGAGCTTGCCCAGAAGCAAAGGTGCTGCTGTCCTTTCCTTTCTGCCTTTCCCTGATGATAGGGCTGGCTGAGGGAAATGGTCATGGCTGTCTAAAAACCCTTTCACCTTCTCCCTTGGCAATTAAATCTGACCTTCAGAAGCCCATTATGCTGAGCCACTGTGACAGCTCATGAGGGAGAAACACTGTCCAGAAGCCATCCTCTTTCTCCAGGGTGGTTTTTGCTATCCTGTGTTCAAAGGGATGCTGAGCTTTAGAGAAAGAAGTGGATCTTAATGTGCAATCCAGCAAGGAGCTTGGGAACAAGCTAAGAGTAATCTTCTAAATGGGACACATCAAGGTAAAGGGAAGCTGTCTGCCTATTTCTGCTTGGAGATACTCAACCAGCACTGCCAGGTCACTCCTGCTCCCTCACTGGCTTGCACTAATGCTCTCAGCATTCCTTTGTGTTAAGAATAGAATAGAATAGAATAGAATAGAATAGAATAGAATAGAATAGAATAGAATAGAATAGAATAGAATAGAATGAAATAGACTAGACTAGACTAGACTAGAATAGATTAGAATAGAATAGACCAGCTTGGAAGAGACCTTCAAGATCATCAAGTCCAACCTATCATCCAACACCACCTAATCAACTAAACCAATGCACCAAGCAGCCCATCAAGTCTCCTCCTAAACACCTCCACTGATGGTGACTCCATAGAATCATAGAATCAATAAGGTTGGAAAAGGCCTCAGAGATCATCAAGTCCAACCTATCACCCAACACTTCATGACTAACTAAACCATGGCACCAAGTGCCACATCCAATCCCCTCTTCAACACCTCCAGGGATGGGGACTCCACCACCTCCCTGGGCAGCACATTCCAAGGGCTAACAGCTCTCTCTGGGAAGAACTTTCTCCTCACCTCCAGCCTAAACTTCCCCTGGCACAGCTTGAGACTGTGTCCTCTTGTTCTGCTGCTGCTTGCCTGGGAGAAGAGACCAACCCCCCGCCTGGCTACAACCTCCCTTCAGGTAGTGGTAGAGAGCAAGAAGGTCTCCCCTGAGCCTCCACTTTTCTAGACTAAACACCCCCAGCTCCCTCAGCCACTCCTCACAGGGCTTTTGCTTGGTTTAAGCTGCAAACCAAGCTCAGCAGAGGTGCCGTCACTGCCCTATGGCTGTCAGGTGGCCTCTGTGTCTGTCCATGGGTTCATTCAATCATAGAATCATTGAATTGTTTTAGTTGGAAAAGACCTTGAAGATCATCCAGTCCAACCATCAAACTAAGACCCCCATGGCCACTAAACCATGTCCCCAAGGGCCATGTCCACCCGTTTCTTGAATCCCTCCAGGGATGGTGACTCCACCACCACCACCACCCTGGGTCCAGTGCCTGACCACTCTTGCTGTCAGGAATATCCAACCCAAACCTCCCCTGGCACACCCTCTGAAATCTGCTCAGAGTGCAGAGGGCATTAGCTGTGCTTATTTCCTCCAAATTCCACAAATCCTTCTCTGCCTTGCTCTCAGTCACTAACAATTTCCATCCTAAGTAGTTCCCACTGCAGCTAAAGCACTCAGCGTGCACAGCTGTTCAGAGAAGTGCCCTTTCAACTTGGCATGATTTAATGGGTGGATTTAATTCACTGTATAGCCAAGTGCTATAGGTAGTAGATGCACTGTCTGCCCACTCTGGCTGGCTCTGGCCAGGGAAGCAGTTATGGATGGCAAACAAACCCCATCCAACTCTTTTGCTGAAGTGCTTTCACTGTGAGCACCCGACACCAGGAGCTGGGAGTCACTGCTCTGCGCAGGATGGCAGAGGGAAGCACTGGCAAGGCACAAAAGCTGAGGTGCAGCTCCGGGGAGGACCTGCCACCAGCAAATAAAAAGTCATAGAATGAAGTTTCCCTGGCAAAGAGGGGTGCTGAGCAGGGCAGGAAGCTTTGCCCTCACAGGCTGCAGTGAGCTGGTGCGTGGTGGGTCCTCCCCTGAGCGCGATGTGCTGATGACTCTCATCAACAGGAGCTTTGCTGTGCTCCGTGGAACAGTGATCAGGTCAGTATAGAATCACAGAACTGACAGGGTTGGAAGGGACCTCAAGGATCAGCCAGGATGGGCAGTGACTGGCTGGAGAGCAGCCCTGAGGAGAGAGACTTGGGGTGCTGGGGGAGGAGAAGCTCAACAGGAGCTCTCAGTGTGCACTTGCAGCCCGGAAAGCCAATCAGAGCCTGGGCTGCAGCAGAAGTGTGGCCAGCAGGGCAAGGGAGGGGATTCTCCCCTCTGCTCAGCCCTGGGGAGACCCCACCTGGAGTACTGCCTCCAGTTCTGGAGCCCCTATGACAAGAGGGATCTGGAGGGGCTGGAAGGTGTCCAGAGAAGGGCCATGAGGCTGAGCAGAGGGCTGGAGCTGCTCTGCTATGAGGACAGACTGAAGGAGTTGGGGCTGTTCAGTTTGGAGAAGAGAAGGCTCCCAGGTGACCTCATTGTGGCCTTCGAGTATCTGAAGGGGGCTACAAGAAGGCTGGGGAGGGACTGCTCAGGATCTCAGGTAGTGATAGGACTAGGGGGAATGGAATGAAGCTGGAGGTGGGGAGGTTCAGGCTGGAGGGGAGGAGGAAGTTCTTCCCCATGAGAGTGGTGAAGCCCTGGAATGGGTTGTGCAGGGAGGTGGTTGAGGCCCCGTCCCTGGAGGTGTTTAAGCCCAGGCTGGATGAGGCTCTGGCCAGGCTGCTCTAGTGTGGGGTGTCCCTGCCCATGGCAGGGGGGTTGGAACTAGCTGATCCTTGTGGTCCCTTCCAACCCTGACTGATACTATGATACTATACTGTGATACCTCACACTACAGCAGGTTACTCAGAGCCTCATCCAGCCTGGCCTTAAACACCTCCAGGGATGAGGCTTCCACCACCTCCCTGGGCAACCTGTGCTGCCGTCTCACCACCCTCACGGGGAAGAACTTCCTAACATCCAGCCTGAATCTCCCCACTTCTTGGGTTTTTTTCCCATTCCCCCTAGTCCTATCACTCCCTGGCACCCTCAAAAGTCCCTCCCCAGCTTTCTTGTAGCCCCCTTAAGACACTGGATATCTCTTGCCATACTGACTTGCCCACAAAAGCAGTGCAGAACATCTCTCCCAAATTACACCCCGACCTATCCAAGCCCACGGAGCCCAGTTTAGCTGTCAGTGACACTTGTTTGTCACTGCTGTGACTCACTGACTGTCATGAGGTTACTCCCAGCACATGTTGTGATCAGAGTGGGCAGAGCCATTTAATATTCTTTACATGGAGAGATGGAGAAGAGAAGGCTCCAGCGAGACCTTAGAGCAGCCTTGCAGTGCCTGGAGGGGGCTACAGGAGAGCTGAGGAGGATTTTGGGGTTGGTCTCTTCTCCCAGGCAAGCAGCACCAGAAGAAGAGGACACAGTCTCAAGCTGTGCCAGGGGAGGTTTAGGCTGGAGGTTATGTTCTTCACAGAAAGAGCTTTTGGCCATTGGGATGTGCTGCCCAGGGAGGTGGTGGAGTCACCATCCTTGGAGGTGTTTAAGAGGAGACTGGATGAGGCACTTGGTGCCCTGGTTGAGTTGATTGGATGGTGCTGGGTGATAGGTTGGACTTGATGATCTCAAAGGTTTCTTCCAACCTTATTAATTCTATTCTATTCTATTCTATTCTATTCTATTCTATTCTATTCTATTCTATTCTATTCTATTCTATTCTGGTCTAGTCTAGTGTAGTGTAGTCTAGTGTAGTCTATCCTATCCTATCCTATCCTATCCTATCCTATCCTATCCTATCCTATCCTATCCTATCCTAGTCTAGTCTATCCTATCCTATCCTATCCTAGTCTACTCTATTCTATTCTATTCTATTCTATTCTATTCTATTCTATTCTATTCTATCCTATTCTATTCTACTCTATTCTATTCTATTCTATTCTATTCTATTCTTTTCTATCCCTACCCTACCCTATTCTATTCTATTCTATTCTATTCTATTCTATTCTATTCTATTCTACTCTACTCTACTCTACTCTATTCTACTCTTTTTTTACAAGGGCTTGGAGTAATGGGGTGAGGAGCAATGGCTTTGAGCTGGAAGAGGGAGACTGAGACTGGAGCTGAGGAAGAAACTCTTCAGAGTGATGGTGGGGAGACACTGGAGACTGTGGATGCCTCCCCGGAATGGTCCATCCTGTCCCCATGTGACGTTTAGCAGAGTTTGCCATCCTCTGGGCTTGGAAGTGAAAGGGGAAGATGAGATCTCAGAAAAGGAGTAGAGATGGGGGAAAGAAAATTCTTTCCAGCAGCATTTGGGCTTCTAGATAGTAACTCCTGCATTTCTTTGAGCCTCCTTTTCACAGATTTTCAGCAGATGCTGAAGTCTTCTTTAAACTCTTGAGCTCCTACAGCCAGAGCCCTTTTGAGACTGCATCCTCTTGTTCTGCTGCTGGGTGCCTGGGAGAAGAGACCAACATCCACCTGGCTACGACCTCCCTTCAGGGAGTTGCAGAGAGCAAGAAGGTCTCCCCTGAGCCTCCGCCCCTCCAGGCTAAGCAACCCCAGCTCCCTCAGCCTCTCCTCCCAGGGCTGTGCTCCAGACCCCTCCCCAGCTTTGTTGCCCTTCTCTGGACACCTTCCAGCATCTCAACCTCTTTCCTAAACTGAGGAGCCCAGAACTGGACACAGGACTCAAGGTGTGGCCTAAGCAGTGCTGAGCACAGGGCAGAATGACCTCCTTGCTCTTGCTGGCCACACTGTTCCTGCTGCAGGCCAGGATGCCATTGGCCTTGTTGTTCAGCCTCCTATCAACCAGTACCCCCAGGTCCCTTCCTGCCTGGCTGCTCTCCAGCCACTCTGACCCTTTAAGGGTGTGAAACCAGCCAGGCAGGTCCAGCACAGCTCCACCCACCTCGAGCTCCATTTGCCCTGCTGAATACTCATGGAGGTGACTGGAGGCAGCGTTGGGGAAGTAGGAAACCAGGGTGGTGTGAGCCATGAGGTGCTGAGGGAGAGGAGTGCTGAACCCCAGCCCTGGTTGGAGCACTTTTGGGGTTACTTGGTCTGAACAGCCCCCCAGGCACTGCCCCTGCCCATCCCTTGGCCGTCACCATCCAGGCAGAGCTCAAAACATCCGCTTGAGGGGGGAACAGGGAAGAAAAATGCCTCTGAACTTTGCAGTGCAAAAGAGCTGCTGATTGGGTGGGAGACAAAGATGTCTCGGAGGAAACAGGTGCTGAATCTTAAAATACAGGAGTTCAACCCCCTAACCATGGCCTCAAGTGCACGTCACAGGGTAAACAAACATGCAGGCAGCTTGCTTGTAGACGTCAGTTGGATCTTCACATGACTGCAGCATGGAAGTCTGGCACCAAACCTACTGTGAACTGGAAATTAATTTTAGCAGCTTTTATGATTCATTTCTTTTGTGTGTGTGTGTCAGAAACAAAGGAGGTGCCTGGAGCTGCTCCTCAGCCACAGCCAGGCAGTTGGGGAGGAGGGGGGCGGGGGGGGGAGTTGTAAAACCTGCGCCTCAAATCCTGCCAGGTCTGCTCGGTGACAAAGCTGCAATTCATAGATTCATGGCATGGGTTGGGTTAGAAAGGAGGAAAGGAGCTTTAAGATCATCCAGTTGCAACCCCCCCCTGCACTGGGCCAGGACTGACACCCTCCACTGGCCCAGGTTGCTCAAGGCCCAGGGAGGTGGTGGAGTCACCGTCCCTGGAGGTGTTCAAGAGGGGATTGGGCGTGGCACTTGGAGCCATGGTTTAGTAGCATAGAATAGCATAGAGTGGAATAGAATAGAATAGAATAGAATAGAATAGAATAGAATAGAATAGAATAGAATAGAATAGAATAGAATAGAATAGAATAGAATGGAATGGAATGGAATGGAATAGAATAGAATAGAATAGAATAGAATGGAAATGGAATGGAATGGAATGGAATGGAATGGAATAGAATAGAATAGAATAGAATAGAATAGAATAGAATAGAATAGAATAGAATAGAATAGAATAGAATAGAATAGAATAGACCAGGTTGGAAGAGACCTTCAAGATCATGGCTTCCAACCTACCATCCAACACCACCTAATCAACTAAACCATGGCACCAAGCACCCTACCAAGTCTCCTCCTAAACACCTTGAGTGATGGTGATTCCACCACCTCCCCAGGCAGCCCATTCCAATGGGCAATCACTCTCTCTCTGTGAAGAATTTCTTCCTAACATCCAGTCTGAACCTCCCCTGGAACAGCTTGAGACTGTGTCCTCTTGTTCTGCTGCTGCTTGCCTGGGAGAAGAGACCAGCCCCTGCCTGTCTACAACCTCCCTTCATGTAGTTATGAGGTGTTGGGTCACAGGTTGGACTTGATGATCTTTGAGGTCTTTTCCAACCTTATTGATTCTATGGTTCTATGATTCTAAGACCTCATCCACCCTGGCCTTGAACACCTCCAGGGAAGGGGCATCCACAACCTCCCTGAAGGAAAGTGATCAGGACATGAGTGTGTTAGCAAGTCCTGCTGGTGTCCATCCCTGTCTGCACCAGACTTTGCCAAGGAAGGGCTAAACTGGAAAAGAGCCTTCACCCTTCACTGCTTTCCTGATCCATCCTGACACCTGCACCTTCGGGAAAGAAGCTGGCAAGGGCTGTGACTCTGCTCCTGAGCTGAAGATGTGTCTGCTGCGTGTGAACTGCAGGAGCTGTTTACCTGGGGGCTATCTGTTCAGAAGGCTTCCCCTAGGCTGGAAATCAAGCTTGTTCAATAGAGCTCGTTAGGTAATGAGCTTATTCACTAAGCTCATTAGTGGTGGAATTGATCCCGCTCAGCCCTCTGCAGCCCAAAATCTTGCGTCCCTTCAGCCCAGCTTACCACACGGTGTGACCCTTAGCAAGAGAGGTGACTGTTACCTAATTCCACCTGGTTTGGGTGCTCTCATTCAGCAGCTGTCTTGCTGAATGGAGGTTCCTGTTCCTTAATCTGGGCTGTTCTTCCCTGACAAGCAGAAAAGCATCAGAAGAGGGCTGAAGCCTTTTTTGAGTCGAGCGTGCCAAGGCTGGAACCTCATGCCAACTCATTTCATGAGCCGAAGCAGGGTGTCTGACTCAGTAGGACTCATCCTATTAGATGATGGATGCTCCCTGGCTTGCTGAACAGACGGTTAGGCAGATGTAAGTAGGCAGGAAAACGAAAAGAGGCACCAAGTAAAAGTTGTGATTGCCTCCTGCGAGCTGACCGTGATTGCCCATCTGCAGAGCAGCTCCTGGGCCTGCAGGAAGCTCCGGGGCACACCCAGAACAACTCAGGCTCTGAAAAGAGGGATTGCATGGGTCTGGGGTTTGCATTTTTTCCTGGCTAATTATGCAGAGATCAGTGAGTGATTGTGATAAAAAGGGGATCTCGCAGGTGGGAGACAGGGATTTCAATCTTCCTCAGCCACCAGCGCTACCCAAGCCTGTGACAGTGAGGGATGTGTGTTGGCAGTGATGCTTCATTGATTCATGCTCCAAGTGGTGAATTTCAGGCCTGCTTCTGCTTATTTCAGACACTGATTACTAGAAAAGGGCTCTCATGCAGCGGAGTAAAGGAGGTGTCAGAGGCTGTTAAATCGACAGCTGCCTGCTCCTGTCTGCCCTCTGAAGAGGCAGGAAGAAGCAATTGGAGCTTTTCTCAGTTGAAAGTTGATGACAAAAGGCCAAGAACCTGTGTAAACCCTCCAAAGACACTGAACCAGGGTGGTAATTGAGAACCAGTTCTGAAATCAATTGCAGGGCAAGGAGAAGTTTGTCTCTGCATTAGCAGGTAGCGTGGCTCAGCAGGAGCTGAGCTGGTGCAGAGGACCAAGCATCCCAGGGAGGGTTAACTTAGCCTAGGCCTAATCTGATCCGTGGACTGAACCCCCTAAAGAGCACTTTGGGTGCATTCTTGAAGAGCACCTTCCCGTCCTCGTGTGGAAGCCCCCAGTCCTCTCTGCACCGTGAGCCAAACTGCAGCAGGGGCAGGAGGACTGAGCTTGCTCTCTGTGAGTGTTCCTGACCCGAACTCAGGCACTGAGGCAGGTGGCCTCCAGGAAGAAGCAGCTCAGAGCAGCCTTCTCTCCTTTTGGCTTTCCTTCTGATGACAGCTCACTGCTGCCAAGCTTCAGGCTGCAAGAGTAGCTGGCTGGTGTTATCCCTTCCAGCTGAAAAGCAAAGTGCTACTTTTGCTCCTACCATAGTGCCTGTAATTAATATTTAAGGAGGACGGCTCCTGTGTGCTCCAGGTCATGCAAGCAGAGAGGGAAGTGAGTGCTGCTGATCACCTCTTGTCTCCAAACTTGTACCCCAAAAGAGCATGTGGAAGATTCAGACTTGGAACTGAGGGTTGTGGCAGCTGGGTGAGAGAAGCAGCAGCATCAAATAATAGTGAGAAGTGTTTTCCCTGGTACAGAGATGGGGGAAAATGGGCTGCCTCGTGGTGGGGGTGTGATCGGGCCCTCAAGGCTGTGCATTTAGATATTAAAGGCTGACAGGGACTGAAGATGTTCTCATCTGCTGATTTCACATCTGATGTGATACCCTGTGCCTGAGGCAGGGCGAGAAAAACAGCAGCAGTTTGTGTCTTCAGGTGGCAAAGGGGAGTCATGAGTCCAGGTAGAAGAAAGCAATCAGAGCAAAACCATCCCCAGACCCAAACCTCTCATGGCTCCGTGCAGAAAGTAAGAAGTCCACAGTGGAGAGCAGAACCAAGGAGTGAAATGATGAAACAGTGAGGGAAAGAAAGGAGCAGATGCTGCAGCTTCACTGAGTTGCTGAAAAGTGTCCAGAGAAGGGCAACAAAGCTGGGAAGGGGTCTGGAGCACAGCCCTGTGAGGAGAGGCTGAGGGAGCTGGGGTTGCTTAGCCTGGAGAGGAGGAGGCTCAGGGGAGACCTTCCTGCTGTCTGCAAATACCTGAAGGGAGGTTGTAGCCAGGTGGGGGTTGGTCTCTTCTCCCAGGCAAGCATCACCAGAACAAGAGGACACAGTCTCAAGCTGTGCCAGGGGAGGTTTAGGCTGGAGGTTAGGAGGAAGTTCTTCCCAGAGAGAGTTGTTAGCCCTTGGGATGTGCTGCCCAGGGAGGTGGTGGAATCCCCATCCCTGGAGGTGTTTAGGAAGAGCCTGGATGAGGCACTTGGTGCCATGGTTTAGTTGATTAGATGGTGTTGGATGATAAGTTGGACTTGATCTTGAAGGTCTTTTCCAACCTGGTTAAATTCTATTCTATTCTATTCTATTCTATTCTATTCTATTCTATTCTATTCTATTCTATTCTATTCTATTCTATTCTATTCTATTCCATTCCATTCTACTCTTCCATTCTACTCTACTCTATTCTATTCTAAAGGAAGGGACAGCATAGACTCACCCTTTTTAGAGGGGTAATGAATTGTTTCCTCCTCTGGCAGGCAGTGATTTGAGTTGCCACACACCTCCTAGTTAGTTCCCAGCAGGTTGTAATGTTGGGACAATGGCATTCTGTTAGATATTGATTTTAAAATAACTCTTCCACACTTACTTGTAGCTTTAAGAGGTGAATTACAGCCCTTGCCTGTGCTCTAATGGAGCAGTGGTAAATAGCTAACAAAAGCACAATCTTTCTGCAGGCATTGCCTGTCCAGGAGACGGCAGAGCTCGGCTGAGCCCTGCCTGGCCTCCCGGTCTGCAGGACTAACACCCAGCAGCCTGCCTGCTCCAAAGGACAATAGCCATAAACTCACAGTGGATGTGGTGCAATCTGACAGAAAAAGATTTTCTGAGCTGGATGTTGAAGCAGCAAGAGTGGGAGGGCAGAGGACAAATGACCTAATTGTGGCTCTGCTCATCTTCAGCTCTGCTGAGCCGGTGGTGCTCACCATGGGGCGCTGCTGCAGCTGCCCAGCAGCACCCTTCAGCAGGACTTGAGAGGGGGCTGGGGCTGACCCACAGGTCCTCAGACTGACAGAGTCAGGCACAAAAGAAGGTTGCCAGAGCAATGACATGAGCACACTGCCGTGAGCAAGACTCAATGATCTCGAAGGTCTTTTCCAACCTGGTTAATTCTATTCTATTCTATTCTATTCTATTCTATTCTATTCTATTCTATTCTATTCTATTCTATTCTATTCTATTCTATTCTATTCTATTCTATTCCATTCCATTCCATTCCATTCCATTCCATTCTATTCCATTCTACTCTACTTCTATTCTACTTCTATTCTACTCTATTCTACTCTATTCATTCTAGTCTATTTCTATTCTACTTCTATTCTATTCTAATTTATTCATTCTACTTCTATTCTATTCTATTCTATTCTATTCTATTCTATTCTATTCTATTCTATTCTATTCTATCCTATCTATCCTATCCTATCCTATCCTACTCATTCTATCCTATCCTATCCTATCCTATCCCTATCCTATCCTATCCTATCCTATCCTATCCTATCCTATCCTATCCTATCCTATCCTATCCTATCCTATCCTATTCTATTCTATTCTATTCTATTCTATTCTAAACCCTGCTGCTGGGTTGGGGCATCTCAGTTCCTGGGGTCTGTTCTGCCTTGAGAGCGAAGAGACCTGCAGCAGGTCTGTCCCTGCATGCTGCTGCATGGGCTGGGGTGAAGGGCAGGCAGATGTGGGCTGTGTTAAAGGCAAACAGACTTCCACTGAGACCATGCCCAGTTCCAGGGTGCCAGGGATAGAGTTCACTGAGAGCAGCGTGGTGCCTGGGCCAGAGTCCAGCTCCCAGTGTGGAGGTGACAGGAAGGGTGCTGGCTGATGCTGAGAAAAGGTTTCTCTGCTTGTCTTAAGACTTTTCTGTCTTTAATGAAGTGATTGTGTTAGAGTGCCTGGGTCACTCCTCTACAGCCTAGAAATCAGCTGGATTTGGTCCCAGGCATTCCCACTTCCTGGCTTCATAGATTCGTATTCATAGATTCACCAAATGGTTTGGGGTTGGAAGGGACCTCAAAGATCACCCAGTTCCAACCCCTCTGCCATGGGCAGGGACACCTCTCACCAGTCCAGGCTGCTCAAGGCCTCATCCAAACTGGCCTCAAACACCTCCAAGCAAGGAGCATCCACAACCTCCCTGGGCAGCCTGTTCCAGTGTCTCCCCACCCTCACTGTAAGGAATTTCTTCCTAATCTCCACTCTCAATCTGCCCTCCTCAAGCTTCAATCCATTCCCCCTTGTCCTATCACTACAAGCCCTTGTAAAAAGTCCCTTCCCAGCTCTATTGTAGCCTACACAGAATCATAGAATCAATAAGGTTGGAAGAGACCTCAAAGATCATCAAGTCCAACCTGCCACCCAAGACCTCATGGCTACTAAACCATGGCAACAAGTGCCACGTCCAATCCCCTCTTGAACACCTCCAGGGATGGGGACTCCACCACCTCCACCGGGCACTTCATCCCTTATGAGATCAGAAGAGAGATGCCTCCTCTTGTTCTCCTGAAATTAACGTGGGGCAGGAGCTTCACTTCATGTTTTAGGTGCCCCCTGCTAAACCAGTGCCAGGTAAAACAGAGGTCAGGCTGTGAGGTCCAGATGGCATCTGGTCCCATGTGGGTAGCTGTTGGCACCCACCCAGGCAGAGGATTAACCTGTGGCCAAGGGGTTGCAGAGACAGGAGTCGCTCAGGAGCTCCTCTCGAAGCCCGGCACAGGAGCCAGCTGCCCTGTGCTCCACCGCTCCGCTGCCAACCCATTCCGACCGCGTGAGCTGTAATCAGCTAAGAGCCGTAATTAGTTTGGGCTAATTTGTTGCAGGGCCTTTAACTTCACATCCCCTTTCCCTGCTTTCTGACTGACAGTGGCTACCCTGTCCCTTATTTTCAGCTGATCTCTGTAAACCAATTGCTTTTACTGGGTCAGCGCCGTTATGAAATTACCATTTTAGGAGGCCAGAAATAGCTCAGATCCAGTCAGGAAGCCAATCGCTTCCCTTCATGGCCAATGAAAATACAACCTTATCTCTAATCTCTCTCTCTCAGGCACTTACTGTGATGCAGGCTAGAAAGGAAGGTGGGGGAAGGAGGGAAAAAAGGGGGAGAGAGAGGAGCTCAGACAAACGTTGTACATCAGTTGCTCGAGCTCTTGCGTGCATCAGTTTGCCAGAGATCTTTTGTACATCAGTTGCTAGAGATGCATCTCTGCCAAGGCTTCCATTGGTAAATTTAGCAGCCCAGCTACAGATTTAGCCTGCACCATTACTTAGCTTTATTCAAAATAATTCCCTTCTCGTTTAGCCTCCAGGGAAGTTATTTTGTCTTGCACATTAGGAGCGGTGTGTGAGCGCGCGCGCGCCCGCGGACGTGCCGGCGCCGCGAACAGCCGGAGCCACGCGCAGCACACGACAACCCAAGGACAGAGAGGGGGAACACAAATCAAAATCTAGTGAATTCTGCCGGCTCTGAGACCGAATGAAGGTATTTCACTACTTCTGGGGGGTTTGGTGAATACAAAGAGCTCAGAAACGAGCTGCCGTGCCCGAGATTCGCGTGGGGATAGCGGCGGAAGAAGAGGTTCCGCCTGCAGCTCCCGGTACAAAGGGCGTTTTGCACACAGTGTCTGCAGATCCATTAGGAGAGGAAAATTGATAGACATTTTTGTATGGGATGAAGCTGGAGTCAAGAGAATGAAGGCTCAGGGAAATGGCTCCTTTGTGTAGCTCCATCAGTTCATTGTTTGACTGGATTTTTCTGTGTATTAAGTCCCAGCAGTTCTGCGGCCTGTGGACAGAGGAGTTGTTGGCTGTGTGGGATATGGGGGGGTGAGCAATGACATTTGAGCTCCTTGCTTGCCAGAGGAAATCTCCCCCAGCCCATCCATCTTCCCCTCGATGATGTTGAATATGCAAAGCAGCATTTCTACTAAAGCCATTTCTCTGGTTGAGTTCAGTGGCTGCTGCTGAGGAGCTGACACTCACGACGTGGTGCCTGGGCTGAGCGGCAATCTTCTGGAGGAGCTGGGAATGGCAGCGCTCCAGAGATGATTTATGACTTCCTTCCCTTGCAAACCCCTCGTAGTTTGCATGAAGGAGGGTGAATGAAGGTTACTATCAGCCTGAGTGGTTTCAGTGCTCTGTGTCGGGGAGGTAACAGCAGAGACGTGTCGCTTCGCGCTGGGGCTGGCAGCGTCTGCAGCAAATGTGGTCAGTGGTTGATAGGTTCAGGCTGGTCCAGCTGTCAACAGCTTGGCAGCAAGGATTTCACGTGCTTGGAGCACGAGCCTGGTGAGGAGCAGCTGAGGGAACTGGGCTCGTTCAGCCTGGAGAAAAAGAGGCTGAGGGGAGACCTCACTGCTCTCTAACTCCCTGAAAGGAGGTTGGAGCCAGGTGGGGCTTGGTCTCTTCTCCTTAGTAACAAGCGATAGGACAAGGGGAAAGGGCCTCGAGCTGCCCTGGGGGTGCTTTAGGGTGGACATGAGGAAAAATTTCTTCCCCTAAAGGGTTGTCAAGTCCTGGGCCAAGCTGCCCAGGGCAGTAATAAAGTCCTGGAGGGGTTTCAAAGCCATGGAGATGTGGTGCTGAGAGCCATGGATTAGTGGTGACCTGGCAGTGCTGGCTTAACATTCAGATTTGAGGATCTGAAAGGTCCTTTCCAACCAAAATGATTCCACGATGCTGTGACTCTGTTTCACTACTTCTATGTCTTCCCTTACTTGTCCAGGTTTGCACACCAGTAAACAAGGAAGGCCAAGAAAGCAGCAAAGCAAAGAACGCTGTTTCCTCGAGAGGCTTGGTCAGGTGCCAGTCCTCTCATGCTCTCTCTGACCCTCATTTTGCAGAAGCACAGGGTACCAGCTTGAGCTGAGACCAACCCAAAGAGGCCCTTACCCCCCCAAAGGCCTGCTCTCTAAGCACTCAGCTAATAAAACCAGTGAAGACCTTTCAGATCTTGCTCCAGATCAGGCCATTGACATAACCAGGCCAGCACATCTCTTTTATTGACTTCCTCACGTTAGCCTGGGTCCTTAAATGAATGGTGCAGACAGGGCTGTGTTGTCCAAGTGCATTGATGTGCATCTCTCAAATTCATTGACCAGCACAGCTGAATCAGAAAGAGGGTCAGGGCTCTCAACCCATTATGTGCTTGCAGATTTTAAGTGAGGCAGTGAGACAGAAGATAGATTCTCCTAAGACCACCCCAAGGGCACTGAGCTGGGGAGCTCAGCCTTCGTCAGGCAACAGAGAACCCCACAGCACAGAATCAGATTCACCCACAGCCTCTGCTCCTTGGTCCATCCTTGGAACAGGCTGCCCAGGAAGGGGGTGGAGTTGCCATCCCTGCAGGGGTTCAAGAAGCTGTAGATGTGGTGCTTCGGGGTAGAGTTTAGTGGTCCTGGTAGCTGGGTTGTAATTGGACTCAATGATCCTAAAGGTCTTCCCCAGCCGTAATGATTCTATGATGCACTGCAGGTTTCTCATCCTTCTCTGCCCCAGTCTGCTCCCAGCTGTGGAGGGAGGGGTACTGGGCTGGGCATGAAGGAGAGCCCAGCAGCGATGCTCTGCAGAGTCCTCAGGAGCTCCCCATGCCCTGGGATGGTACAAGAGAGGTTTCACAGCTACGATTTGCTGTCACAGACACTGCCTGAGAGCTGGAAACAGCTTGCTGTTGTCAGAGGAAATGAAAACAGCTATAGAAAGCTTAGAAAAAACACGAGCTGTGGGCAAAACTTGGTGAGAGGGGTCCCCTACCATGTTGTGGGGTGCGCTGGTGGGCAGCAAAACATGAGGCTGCCCCATCCACAACCAAATGCTGCTGAGAAGTGGCTAAAGCTGGCACACCGGCACCAGAACTGATGGTAATGAAACTGCCTCTCTCTAGCTGTAAAACTGGTGCCTGTTTTGTACCATGCCAGCCAAAAACCCGAGACAGGGACGCAAATGTTAATGGTGGGAGCCAGCACTGTGCTCCTCTGCTGCTTTGGGCAGCACTTGCATGGCTGAGGTGGGAGGTCCTGGGCTCAAAACCTCCTGCAGAGCAAAGAGAAGGTGCAGGCAGAGCTCAGGGGTCCTTGTGTTGGTGCTTTAGACCAAGGGCACGAGAAGAGCTGGCTTGCTTTTGGCCTCTTGAGAGAAATGTTTCTGCATGAATTGGAGAGCTGATTTTGAATTAATTTTGAGTGGTTGTTTCAGTAATTCAGAGTGATTTAAGATGCACCCAAGAATAATGCTTTCATTAGAAAACCTCCTGAGCAAAATTCAAATTGTGCTAAATTAAAAACAGTCTCTGGTAAAGCAGGGCTGATGAGCACAGCAGAGGGACCAGAGAGGCAGGGTCAGGGTAATTGAATTCCTCTGCTTGCTTTCCCGTGCCAGGAGGGCTCTTGTACCTGTCTCCTTGGCTTGGTAGCTACCTGGGGAGCTTCAAGGCCTGCATTGCTGTTCCAGGGTGGTGAGAGACTGGAACAGGTTGCCCAGGGAGGTGGTGGAAGCCTCAGCCCTGGGGGTTTTGCAGCCAGGCTGGATGTGGCTCTGGGCAACCTGATGTAGTGTGAGGTGCCAAGAAGGCCAACGGCATCCTGGCCTGCATCAAGAATAGTGTGGCCAGCAGGAGCAGGGAGGTCATTGTGCCCCTGTGCTCAGCACTGGTTAGGTCACACCTTGAGTCCTGTGTCCAGTTCTGGGCTCCTCGGTTTAAGAAGGACATTGAGACACTTGAAGGTGTCCAGAGAAGGGCAACAAGGCTGGGGAGGGGTCTGGAGCACAGCCCTGTGAGGAGAGGCTGAGGGAGCTGAGGTTGTTTAGCCTAGAAAGGAGGAGGCTCAGGGGAGACCTCATTGCTCTCTACAACTACCTGAAAGGTGGTTGTAGCCAGGAAGGGGTTGGCCTCTTCTCCCAGGCAAGCAGCACCAGAACAAGAGGACACAGTCTCAAGCTGCGCCAGGGGAGGTTTAGGCTGGAGGTGAGGAAGAAATTCTACAGAGTGATTTGCCATTGGGATGTGCTTCCAAGGGAGGTGGTGGAGTCACCATCATTGGAGGTGTTTAGGAGGAGACTTGATAGGGTGCTTGGTGCCATGGTTTAGTTGATTAGGTGGTGTTGGATGATGGGTTGGATGCAGTGATCACAAAGGTCTCTTCCAAGCTGGTCTATTCTATTCTATTCTAGTCTAGTCTAGTCTAGTCTAGTCTAGTCTATTCTCTGTGCTCTCTGACAGCATCAACCTGCTCATGGCCACACACAGCAGGGACCCAGCCCCTTCCTCATCCAGGCCCCCAAAGCCAAACACTCTCCACTGGCTTGCCCAAAGCCTCTGCTAGAAGGAGAAGTTGCTACTATGAGCCATGAAAACTTAATTCCTGCCTGAGCAACTCCACAGAGTCCCTCAGAGAGGCACTTTCTGGAGCTGGTCAGGATGATAGTGGGGTCCCAGGGCCAGTACCAGGGGAGCAAGGAATTCTTGGTGGCACCACTAGCCCCTGGCTCAGGCATGTAACATCTCTTATCCACTTCTTGGCGTCATGGCACAAGAAATTCATGAACTATCTTTTGGGTTCAGGTTGTTTCCACCCTTTCTGACTTCCACCACAGGACTTCCACTCCCACTCTGTGGGTGGCTAACATCTCCTGGCCCCCTTCATTTCACAGAATCACAGAATCACCAGGTCTAGCCTAAACCTCCCCTGGCACAGCCTGAGACTGTGTCCTCTTGTTCTGGTGCTGCTTGCCTGGGAGAAGACACCAACCCCCACCTGGCTACAACCTCCCTTCAGGGAGTTGGAGAGGGCAAGAAGGTCTCCCCTGAGCCTCCTCTTCTGCAGGCTAAGCAACCCCAGCTCCCTCAGCCTCTCCTCCCAGGGCTGTGCTCCAGACCCCTCCCCAGCTTTGTTGCCCTTCTCTGGACACCTTCCAGCAGCTCAACATCTTTCCTAACCTGAGGGTCCCGGAACTGGACACAGGACTCAAGGAGTGGCCCAAGCAGTGCAGTGTACAGGGACAGAATGACCTCCCTGCTCCTGCTGGCCACACTGTTCCTGATGCAGGCCAGGATGCCACTGGCCCTCTGGGCCACCTGGGCACACTGCAGGCTCGTGTTCAGCCTACCATCAACCAGCACCCCCAGGTCCCTCTCTGTCTGGCCGCTCTCCAGCCAGGCAGAGGCTCTTTGGGGTCTGCTGCTCTCGAGGTTTCTGAGTTTCTCCTAAGGCTGTGAAGCTTGGCTGACAGGCTGCTTGCTGGAGACACCTATTTTAATTAAGATCCTTCAACAACCACCCCCCGACCCCCGGTCAGTAACAGAGGCCGGAGCTTTAATAAGCATTTGCTAGGTCCCTTTCCAGTGAACTCTTACAAAGCTGTCCTGAAATGTCTAATTTTAAAATTCTTGTCAGCTGGTGTAAAGCACTCATTCAGCCCTAATTTCTGTGATTACAACAGATTGAGAACACTCCAGGTCCTCAGGAGCACTCTGCTCTGGCTATCCGTGCGTTCAGAAGGCAAGGGAAGGGAACAAGACCAAGAGACGGCTGATGGCAGCAGAGGCTCAGCAGCCCCACAGCGCCTTCTGAATGTGCTCCACGAGCAGGGTTTGCTCCCCAGCAGCACTGAACCTTCCCTTGGCCTCCCCAGCACCCCTGTCACAAAGATCTAGCAGCACAGGTATGGGGATGTGTGTGTAGGTACGAAAAGAGCTGTGATCCTTGCTCAGCAGAGGCCAGGAAGCAGAACTGTGCCTTCCAGCTTGTGCAGATTCAACAGCTCCATAGCACCTTCTGAATGTGCTCCACGAGCAGGGTTTGGTCCCCAGCAGCACTGAACCTTCCCTTGGCCTCCTCAGCTCCCCTGTCACAAAGAGCTAACAGCACAGGTATGGGGATGTGTGTGTAGGTACAAAGAGAGCTGTGATCCTTGCTCAGCAGAGGCCAGGAAGCAGAACTGTGCCTTCCAGCTTGTGCAGATTCAACAGCTCCATAGCACCTTCTGAATGTGCTCCACGAGCAGGGTTTGCTCCCCAGCAGCACTGAACCTTCCCTTGGCCTCCTCAGCTCCCCTGTCACAAAGAGCTAACAGCACAGGTATGGGGATGTGTGTGTAGGTACAAAGAGAGCTGTGATCCTTGCTCAGCAGAGGCCAGGAAGCAGAACTGTGCCTTCCAGCTTGTGCAAGGGGGCACACAAACAGGACACCCAGGCCAGGTGTCCCTCTGAAGTGGCTCAGATACAATGGTGGGGACAGGAGGGTGGGAACCAACCAGTATGGACCAGTCAGAATATGGAAAGCTGAAGCACAGGGTGGCAGAGTGCAGGCATCCAAAGCCCAGCTCTGATTCCTAAGGGAGGGCTGACTTCTCCAGGGCCAGGAGCTCAGGCTTTTGCCCTAGGAACTTGCAAAGTGTGCTTAGATGTTAAAAAGGAGGGGGGTGGGGGTGGGGAGGGAAAGATCTTTTTTGGTGACTATGACAAACATGTTCTACATTCTCCTTTAATGAAGGAATTCAGATTTGCAGTTGTCACATTGCTCAGCTCCTGTGCCCTTCCTGACAGCTGAATTATGCTTTCAATAATTTACAAGTGCTGCTGTGAGCCTGCTCCTCTCTGATGGGCACAGAGAAGTGTCTAAAATCAAGAGCAGTTTAGACCTAAAGCGGTCACCATAGCACGGGAACGAGAACTGGCTACACCTGAACGTTAAGCTCCGGGAGCTCCCCGCTGGGAAAAGGCTTTGCAAAGCAACTCCAAGCACAAGATCTCCTCCTGGGGTGTGGAAGGAAGAGCTGGTGGCGCCCCCTCAGAACTTTGGGACCGCCTGGAGCAGCCCTGCCTGTGATCCTTCCTTTCCTTTACATAACCCTGACGGGGTGAGGGTTTGGTCATTCTGCTTGCAGAGGTTTTAGTTCAAAGCAACAGGAGCTGAAATCTATAATCTCAGTAGAAACATCTGTAAGACAGAAATGAAATATCTAAAGGGGGGGGGGGGGGGGGCTGTGCCCTCCAGGCTACATTCCCCTTGCTTTGATAACATTATCTTTGTGCCTGTCCTTGGGAATGTTTGAAATCCTGCTGCAGCTGCTGCACACGCTGGGGTTAGGTGTTGTGTTTGAAACTCACGACTAGACAGAGACAAGAAGCCCAAATCCTGCTCAGTTCAAGTACCAACCAGAGCACATCCTGGGGGTTGCTGTTATCAGCACGGTGACCCACAGCACCCACTCAAATTCACCAAATCCTGGCTTGCCAAGTGAAGAAACACCAACCACCATGGTGAGAAGGGACAGCATGCACCCAGCAGCCTCCTGCAAAATCCCTGCTTGGAATGAATATCTGACAAGCCCACAGGCTCTAGCTGCCAGCTCCCCTGCGCTCACACTAACTCTTCTCTGCTGCAGGAGGAGAGGGAAATGGGACCTGCTGCTCCGCAGCCTCATCTACCATTGTGCCAAGCGTTTCTCAAGTGGGTGTGAGAGCTTTTCCTGCTTCCAGCGGCTTCACACGAGCAGAAATGGCAGAAGCTCGCTGTAAGGCAAAGAAACAATCGTGCCCCTCGCGGCTCCAGCCCCTTCTCAAACATACCCCCTGGAAAACACTCAGGAGTGAGCAAAGCTGAGCTCCCAGCACATGCTTGCCTGCTGCTCAGTAAGAAGGAAAAGTCCTACTCACCCCAGCGTTGTCATGGTGACGATAGTATACCAAAAGGAAGCGGGGATACTGGTGAATTTGCTCGCCGAGGAGCCTTTCTCCGCATAAAACATCACAGTTGCAAAGATGATGATTGCCATAGTGAGGGAAAAGAGGAGAAAGCCAAGCTCGGAGGCACAGCTCTTCAAAGTGTAGCCCAAGATTCGCAGGCCTTGGGAATGGCGAGAGAACTTGAAAATCCTGAATACCCTGAAAACCCTTAGCGTCACGAAGGCGCCGCTGACGTCCTCGTTGTTGGTCATCACCAGGCCGATGTAGTAGGGCATGATGGCCACCACGTCGATGATGCTCATCACGCTGCGGATGAACCTGTAGCGGCTGGGGGCCGCAAAGAGCCTCAGCAGGTACTCGACGGTGAAAATCATCACGCAGGCCGTGTCCAAGCAAAAGAAAGCCACGGCGTACCGCTCCCCGCACGGCAGCTCCTTGTTGCCGGGCACCGTGCCGCAGGGCACGGTCTCCACCACGTTGGTGATCACAGAGACGGCGATAAAGAAACCGGTGACGTAGTAAAAGACTAAGGCTAAGGTGCTGGTGTGGGGGTTCTCGAAGGCTCGCCACATGGTCTGCCGGAAGCTCAGGGACGGCATGGAGCCCTCTTGGTTGTTCTCCGAGTCGTTGTCGTCCATCAGCCGCTCGGCGTTCTCCCGCTTGCGGTCCTTGTACTCTTCGTAGCAGCAGTCCCCGATGATCTCGGGCAGGATGCCGTAGAAGGCCAGCTCCCTCGTCGTAGGCGGAGATGCACTCGTACCTGGGGTAGTGCAGCTTGCCGGTTCTATAAAAGTTCAAGATGCACCGAAAGACCTCAGGGTCCCGGTCGAAGAAGTACTCCTTGGTGTCCTCGTTGAAGAAGAACTCCTTCTCGGTGCTGCCCAGGAGGGTGTCCGGGTATCTCTCCAGTGTAGTCCTCCAGGTCTGGAAGCGCCTGCCGCTCACGTTGAGGATGATCAGCTCGTCCTGCCTCTTGTTTTTCTCCGTTGGAGCCAGCGGCATGGGGCAGTTGGCCACTGGCATCCACCCTATGGCAGCCGCCCTGGCAAAGGGCAACCACGCTGCTACTCCTGCCGCCATGATGAGCCCCGGCCTCGTTACTGGAGAAGACGGTTGCGCTGCTCCGGAGACCTCTTGGAAGTCAGATCAGTTCCATCTGAAACACAGAACAAAATAAAACCACAACAGAGTCAAGCAAGGTGTCCTGCCCCACGGTGTCAAAGAGTCAGGACGGACACACAGATGTAGAACATCTGGCTCGCCCTCAGGTCCTGGCTGAAGAGCAAAGTGAAACGAGGCCCAGGATAATCAGCACAGCAGGGCTGTGGCATTATTAGAACCTTTGAACAGCAAATGATTCCTCATTAAAAGCATTTTAAAAGTAGCATAAACACACTAATTTATATTTGCTTCCTTACAAACGAGAGCAATCCATCATTCCCCAGGTGGGAGCCTCGTGTGCTCATCAGTTTGACTACAGCTGTCAAGGAAGAGTTGGGAGCTCCAGGGAAAGCAGCTTGTGTTCACCCAGTGACACCTACCCCAGGAAAAGCCACCACTGGGCTGAGCTGGGTTCCCAGCCTGAATCGAGTTCAGCGTGGAATGAGTCTCTCACTAAGACCATTTTCACCTGAAGCAAACAGAAAGGCTCTGCTTTTCTTCCACCTTCAATTACAGACCTGACCTCAGGAGCAGCTTTTTGCTGGTCTCCTTCATTGAGGGGGAGTTTTGCTCTTGGGAATTGTTGCATCCCTCCACCAAACTGGAGGAAAACCCTGACCGTCAGTCAGGGAAACATTGGTCAGAATATGTGAGCGCAGGAGAGCTGAGTGACACTTGGATCCCAGGTGGGAAACCTGATGGAATAAGCTACCAGTTGGCTGCTGAGTGCATCAGAATCATAGAATGGGCAGGGCTGGAAGGCACCTCCAAAGGTCCTCTGATCTGACCTCTCTGCAGAATGAGGGAAGCCTCCTAAGATGGCCAACTTTCTTCTTGGTTATTTCCTAGCTAACAGAGGCAGAAGCCCTTCAGCTTGAAGGACTGGGAGGTTTAAATGGAACATGTTCACTGCTTTCTTTCTTTCTTTCTAGATTAAAAATACCATAGGATCATAGAATCAGTCAGGGTTGGAAGGGACCACCAGGATCATCTAGTTCCAACCCCTCTGCCACGGGCAGGGACACCTCACACTAGATCAGGCTGACCAGAGCCTCATCCAGCCTGGGCTTAAACACCTCCAGGGATGGGGCCTCAACCACCTCCCTGCACAACCCAATCCAGGGCTTCACCACTCTCACGGTGAAGAACTTCTTCCTCACGTCCAGCCTGAACCTCCCCACCTCCAGCTTCATTCCATTCCCCCTAGTCCTAGTTGTCCCTATCCCAAGTTGTCCAGACCCTCAGCCACTGGAAGCCAACATTCCCTCAAAGCTGGATTAGATATTAGATCTCTTTGATCTTTGGCCAGAGTTCTTGCAGTGCTTTGTTTTACCTTCTACTTCTCTTCACATTCTCCTGATGTTTTCCTAAGCCTGCCATAAAATTAGCTGGAGAAAGGAGCTGTCGTTGTATGAGATGCATTAGGGACCCTATCAGAAATTGATTTACCAGTGGAAATCCCCTTGGTTGGACTGATTCGGGCTCTCAAAGCTTAATTGTATCCTCTACCTGGGATCCTCCTAAGCAGTTCTACTCAGAAGTTCTTTAATTGCATGGAAGCTGCCCCTCCAGCTCCCGAGGCTGCAGCTCTATTGATCCCAACAGGCCATCAGAACACTGAATAAAAAATGACGGAGTCAATCTGTGGCGAAGATGACTGAGCCGCTCACCGAGATGCTCTTCCTCTTCAGGGTGCATTAGCATTCATCACCTTCATGTGGAGCATCTTTCCATGCAATTTTACTATCTAAAGGACAACTGAAATCCCTCGTGGAAGCATCTTACTGCTGCTGGAAGAGGTTTTGTAATTACGGAACAGACAATAATCCAGAGTGATGCATATCCCAAGGAGACACTTGGCTTGTGTACATGGCCCTGGAGCAAGCATCCCACAGTATTTCCTGTGAGGAATTGTTCAATATTTCTGTGCACTACTCTTTTTTCCTCCCCCCCCCCGAAGAGTGGATTTGCTGTGTTCCTGATGCCAAGCTGGCAGCCCTGGAGTGCAGGCTCTGTGCGGGGAAGAGGCAGAGCCCAGCTCTGCGAGCTTGCTCTGCACCACTTCGCAGGCAAGCTCTGGTCTTCAGCTGAAGGGCCACCTCCAGGGCTTCTCCAGCCTCTGACAGCAGAGCTGCCCCTTCCTTACACCCACAGTGGAGCATCTTTATCTTTTGTGCAGCACTGCATTAGGACTGCAAAAAGAGGAGGCAACAAGCCCCATTTTGTTCATCCCTCCCCAAAAGTAAACAGGCAAATGAGCAAGAGCCCAACATCACACCTCCTGCTCCTCTTTTCCCTGCTGGGAAGCTGCTTTCTCTGCTTCTTTTTAACGTCAGTTAACTCCACCACAATCGTTGTACCGGGGCTGATTGGCTACAGAGGGTGACCTGACCAGCTCCAGTACACTGGATCCTCATCTCCCCTGATTTCTCAGGGAAGCTCATTAGAAATCTCTCCTGTACTTGTCTAACTTTGGTTGTCAATTCCAGGTTACCTACATTAGCTGTAGGCGCTATAAATACTCCACGTATAATTGTTCTAATAGAGCACTGGTAACTCATAAGTGACTTACACACTTCTAAATCAAATTTTCAGGGTAAAATGGGTCCTGCCATGCTGGCAGTGCATGTGGGGAACCCATAAATACCCTGGCTGTGAAATGGGCAGGAGAGGGAAACAGAAGAGAAGGAGAAGAACGTTCTTCTGGGGAAGTTTGGTTCCCACTTCTCCATGACCAGGAGAGATGGCGAGTTAAGGAAGCATAGAGCATGCAGAGTGATAGTCAAGGCTGCATCAGCTCTGCCTTGTCTGATCCTCAAAATACACCAAAAAGAGAGTTTTTCAGCTGCGGATTTTCTGAAGGGCTGAGAGGGAGAAGAGGAATGAAACCCCTTGAGGCTTTTACTTGTCTGCGAGTCCTTGGAAGTCCACCGCTCCCCAGAGCAGCGGACAGGACGTCGAGAGGGAGCCAAGATTGGATTTGTAACTCAGAGCTGCACAAACTAAGCTGAGCAGGGAGGGGGCAAGAAAAAGCCTGAAGTTTATCTAGAGAACGTGGAAAGAATCCTCCTTGCCTGCGTGCCTGGGTTCTGCAAGCAGCTAACCGTTCTCCTCAGGCTGGAAAGCAACTGCCTGGGCTGAAAATACAACGCAGAGTGGAGAGAGTCTCTCCAGCTCGCGTAGCAAGCAGCCAGACTCTGATTTTAACAAGTGCCTATTTGGCTGCTTGCATATTTCTAATTTTAATTGCAGCAATTTCTTCGTGTAATTTGAAAGGAACCAGTTGATAAAAGGTCAGGACCCTCCTGCTGGCATTTGGAAGACTCGGTGCACACAGTATAAAAGGATTTGCCTCCTCCTGACTGACAAAAAAAAGAAGCCGGCACCCAGAGAGAACAGAACCTCTTTTCTGTAGGTAATTAGGAGGGCATAGAAATGGTGCCAGCAAATTTGAAGGGAAGAACCTGTGGGATGAGCTCCTGCACCCCTGCCAGGGACCCCCAGCCCCAGCCCGGTCCCTCCCCGGCCACCGCTGGCTCCGCAGGTCGTCTGCGCTGCAGCCGCTTGCCGGGCACCATGGCTTCATCCCAGGGTCAGCCCAAACTCTGAGAGGCAGGGCTGGGGCAGTGAAGCTCAAGAAGGAAACTGGAGAGAGCACAGTCATTTACATTCACCTAAAGGGGCAAGGAATACAGTCATGGATTCTTACCCTGTTAGCTCCCACGGCAAAGCCACGCTTAACAAATGCTGTTCCTAGTCTCAGGAAAGCAGAAATCCACCCAAACTCTCCCAGTGTTTCCCTTTCCAGCAGCAGACTGGGATGGTTGAAAGCACCACAGGCAAACACACTGTGAGTTTCTGGATGAGACACAGCTAAGAGGAGTGCAGAGCCTTAGGATCATCCATTCTGTCCTCTTCTGCCCTTGTTGGGTCAGGCTCAAGCAGCAGAGATGCGTTTGAAAGCAAAATATGTCAGCCAAAGCTCGATCCCCACCATCAGTCACATCCTCTCCCTTCACAACCACACCAGACCATAAAACTTTTCTGTAAAACATTCCCTCCTCCAGCCCACTGCAGAGATTTAGGAGCAAAAGCAACAGGCTTAGGATAAATGCATGCAAACTTCTCCCCTCTCTCCCAGTCAGCCCAGAAGAACCCATCTTGGTGGCTCGTGGCAAAGCCTTACCTGGCGAGGAAAGAGACTCTCCGCACCCAAAAGTAGGGCTGGCTGTGGGGAACTGGAAGGAAGGGGGAGCAGTCACTCCTCAGGATAAAAGGTGAAGTGTGCTGCCTGCCTCTGCCTCCCTCTCCCAGAGCAGTCAGAGGCAATCAGTAAATGTGATCATCACCGGGAAAGTCTATATCGAGAGATGACTAAACAGCTTCTCCTCATCACTGCCGAGACCGAGCCTCTGCCTGCCTCTCTCGCCTCGGCTTGCTGCCTTTTGCCTCCTCCTCCCAGCACCACTCGGAGCTTTGCTCTTGCTGCCTACAACCAGCTGGAAACGGCACCGGGTCCCGGGGAGTCACTGGTGTGGCCCCAGATGTTGCCAGGCTGTGGGGCGAGGCTGGCGGCGGGCGGTGCGAGCTGAGAGGCAGCGGCAAATGGAGCCGTTAAATACACAGCAGAGCCTACCCTGCATGCTAATGTGCCAGCGGTGGCAAGGGGGGGGATAGCGGGGAAAAGTAGGGGATGAACTTCACTGGTCCCTCCCGGAGCTGCCCCCGTGTCCCTGACTCTCGGACAGGCGGAGACCATGCAAGAGAGGTTGCTTCTCCTGGCCAAGCAACTGAGCTGTTCCTCCAGCATCACAAGCCCACAGCCAACACCTCATCCAGGGCAGGAAGCTGCATGCAGGAGTAGAAATAAATAACTCAGGCTCGAACCAGTCCTTCCCTCTCTTCTTCTCCCTTTCCCTTCCCACTGCTTGTCCCCTTTCCCTTCCCACTGCTTGTCCCCTTTCCCTTCCCACTGCTTGTCCCCTTTCCCTCATCCTGCTGTTCTCTCATGCCCAGCTCCTCACCAGCTCTTACTGGTCCTGTCTCCACATCTCCTCAGCATCCCTGTCTCATCCACGGTTCAAAGTTGGACTCCACAGGCTCACAGACTTGGCATCCTCGCCCATTTATCTGTTTGCCAGCACATCTCCATTAAGTAAATAAGCCCAAATCGGAGCTGCCCGGTCTCAGCCCAGTCTCACCCTGCTCCGCCAGGCAGCCCCCAGCGATGGCTGATGCGCCGCAGCGATAGTTGGTGACTTCCATAAAGTACGACAGAGACACGCACGACACGGGAGCCTTGCCATCGCCTCCCCCACCCCCCGATATCGCATTTTAATCGGGGGCTGGAGCGGGCGGAGAGGGTGCGGGGATGGGAGACAGCTTGGGGGCACTGCTCCCGCCCTTTGCTGCCCCCGGCACGCCCCCTCCTCTCTCGCAGGTGACCCCCTTGATGCCAGTGTCCACACCCTCCCCCGCGCCGGTGTCCACCCTCCCGGTGCTGGGATTTAATGGCCATGGTGGTGTTGGGTCGACGGTTGGAGTCGATGATCTTAAGAGAGCTTTTCCAACCGAAACGATTCCCGGGGTCGGTCCCCACTCACGGTCCGAGTGTCCACCCCTCCGGTGCTGGTGTCCCCCTATCCGTGCCAGTCCCCTTTCCCGATGCCGATATATCCCTCCTGCTACTGGTGTCCCCCTCCCGGGGTCGGTCCCCCCTCCTGTGATGGTGTCCCCCTCTCGGCTCCGGTGTCCCCCGTCCCTTCCCATCCCACTCAGCAGAACCCCCCTTCCCTCCTCACCTCCTCAGGGCGCTCCCGGGCCGCCGCCTCCGCCTGCCCGCCCGGTGCTGCCGGCCGCGGCCGCCAGCCCAGCGGCTCCGCTGCCATGCGGCTGCCGGGAGCGCGGGGGCTGCGCGGGGCTGCGCGGGGCTGTGCGGAGTGCGCGGGCGCGGAGCGGCGGCGGTGGCGAGGGGAGGGCGGCGAGCGATCAGCACCACGGGCGAGGACAGCTCACGGGGGCCGCACCGGAGGGGCCAGGGGCTGCCCCTGCGCTCGGCCGCCTCCGTCCGTCCCTCCGCCCGTCCTCTGTCCCTCTGCCTGTCCTCTGTCCTTCTGCCCGTCCCTCTGTCCGTCCGTCCCTCCGAGCCGCCGGCAGGTGTCACCCGGAGCTCCCGGTGAGCGGCGGCGGCTGGGGCCAGAGGGGTGCGTGAGGCTGGGGGCGGGACCCCCCGTGTGGGGCTGGGGACGGGGGAGGCCGAAAGCTGAAGATGGGGAACCTGGAGGATGCTCCTGCAGAGCGGTCACTTGGGGCGGAGGGAAAGAACAGAGGTCGATGTGGCTCTGCTGTGATACCACAAGGGATATGGGGACTTGGCAAAGGCGTCGCTGCCGGAGGCCGTGTCCAGGGGCCTTTGTGTGCCTGTGTCACACCTTTGCCTTCTGTGAGAACTCCCGAACCAGGCCTGGCTTGCAAAAGAAAGGTAAATAAATTGGAACCCTTCGCCTCCAAACCCTCCAATGCTTCAACATTCAGGTTGCCTGGTTCAGGAAACGTAAGCTGGGAGCCGATGCCAGCCCCGCCGGCTGAGCCAGGTCAGGGGCACGATGTTGTCTCATCCCTGCTAATTCAATGCCATTATTAAAAAATAACACTAAATTCTCCGTGGCAGCTCCTGGGCAATCTTCCCCAAACCAGCCTCCCCCTGTGCTGTTTGTAAACTGCAGTCCGGTGCCTGCAAACCGGTGACTGAGGTTATGCAAACACAACCTACTGTAATCCTTACCACGTGGCTGCTACCAGTTGTGTGCTGAGTGGTTAGTTGTGTGCAGAAGGAATCCTACAAACTTCCCCCAGAAACTTTCCACGCTGTGTGAGCTGGAGCAGATCAAAGCATCCCCAAGCCCTCTTCGTTAGATGTCTTCAGAGCTGCTTGCCCCCCCCCTCTTAAAAATACCTCCTAGATCTCCACTTGCTCTTTCCATCTCGCAGATGCTTAGAAGAAAGCAGAACCAGAAATGGCATTTGGCTTTGGCTGGTCCCAGAGGCTGCTCTGGGATTTACACTGTCCTCACTTCACAGAGCTCCCTGCCTCTCGCTGGGGCGTGCTCTGGCCTCGCTCGCTGCTGGCGCTGGCCCGGCTGTGATCCTGAAAAGCTTCTCCCCCATGACTCGGCCCCCTTTTAACTTCCCATCTCAATTAAAAAGCTAATTTGGGAACTCTTTGTCAATGCTCCCAATTCCGTGTTTTTAAATAGAGGCTGAAAGTCAAAAGCAAGCTGGCTGCAGAGGCTGGTGAGAAAAATCATCCTTCTCCTTTCCCTTCTTTTTGCTCTTTTTCTTCTTTTTCTTTTTCTTTTTCTTTTTCTTTTTCTTTTTCTTTTTCTTTTTCTTTTTCTTTTTCTTTTTCTTTTTCTTTTTTCTTTTTCTTTTCTTTTTCTTTTTTCTTTTTTTTTCTTTTTCTTTTTCTTTTTCTCTTTCTCTTTCTCTTTCTCTTTCTCTTTCTCTTTCTCTTTCTCTTTCTCTTTCTCTTTCTCTTTCTCTTTCTCTTTCTCTTTTCTCTTTCTCTTTCTCTTTCTCTTTCTCTTTCTCTTTCCCTTTTTCTTTCCCTTTTTCTTTCCCTTTTTCTTTTCCTTTTTCTTTTCCTTTTTCTCCCTTTTTCTTTTTTCCCTTTTTCTTCTTCCTTTTCTTTTCCCTTTTCCTTTTTTCTTTTTCATTTTCCTTTTTTCTTTTTCCTTTTCATTTTTTCTTTTTCCTTTTCATTTTTCTTTTTCTTTTCACTTTTTTTTTCTTTTTATATTGTCTTCTTTTTTCTTCTTCTTTTAAAAATTTTCCTTCTCCTTCTCCTTCTCCTTCTCCTTCTCCTTCTCCTTCTCCTTCTCCTTCTCCTTCTCCTTCTCCTTCTCCTTCTCCTTCTCCTTCTCCTTCTCCTTCTCCTTCTCCTTCTCCTTCTCTTTCTCCTTCTCCTTCTCCTTCTCCTCCTCCTCCTCCTCCTTCTCCTTCCTCCTTCCCCTTTCCCTTTCCCCTTTCTCCTTCCCCCTTTCCCTTCCCTTTCCCTCCCCCTTCCCTCTTCCCCTCCCCCTTTCCTCCCCTTCCCCTTCCCCTTTCCCTTCCCCTTCCCCTTCCCCTTCCCCTTTCCCTGTTCCCTCTTTCCCTCCCCCTTTCCTCTTCCCCTTCCCCTTTCCCTTCCCCTTCCCCCTTTCCTTTCCCTTTTCTCTTTCCTTTTCTTTCTTCTTTTCCCTTTCCCTTTTCTTTCTTTCCAACTGCAGTGTCTACCTCAGGGGTAGAAACAGTGCTCCTTAGGGCTCATCTAAAATGCTTCCATCAGTGCACTTCTGGGGAGGGAAAGAAATAAATCATTCTGATGCAGAAAAATCTTCCAAATATTGGATTTGGATGAAATTTTCACAGGCTTTCTTATGAAGAAAACCAGACTATTAAATCAGGGAAGTGCCTGGATCCCGGTGTGGTTCTCAGACTCATCTGTCCATCAAGGCATTGGTGTGTGATGGACAGCCCATATCCCTGTCTCAGCCTCCCGTCTTTCCATGCCTGTTGGTACTCAGAAGCCAAGGGGCCGGTTCAAGGCCATCTCTGATTTACAGCATGTTCAGTTTTCTCCCCCTCGATGTTTGGAGGGCTTCCAACCTGAAATAAAGCCTCACAGGCAGCTGCATTCTGCTCCCTTTTTCCAAAAGGGAAGAGGAAGGAGCTATGGATGGTGGCCAGCAGCTCTGCCAGCGAGCCAGCAGCTGCAACCTTGTCTGCTCAGCTGACCTCATGAATGGAGGAAAGCTCACACGTGGGAGTGGAGGAGAAAGACCACTGAAGGACAGGAGTGCTACTGAATCAGGGCTTTGATTTACTCTCCTCCGTCCTCTGTCTCTCCCTGGTGCACACCATGGCTGGTTCCTCCGGTCTCATTTCACATGGAGAGTGAAGTAACAGCACTTGTTGGTGATGCCACTGACTGCAACAGCTCATCAGGGCTTGTGCTTCATTGGCCATGTTCCATGTTATCAACATCCAAACATGTCAGTAATGAGACTGCTGTGAGCAGGCCTGCGGAGGGACGAGCCTGGGCACGGGGCACGGGGCAGGTGGCGAAGGGCAGCGCGGAACATGGAGGGCACAGGGCTGTGGAGGAGCAGGCAGAGAGCTGTCTTGGCTGCCAGGAGGCAACACCTCCACATCAGCCAGCAGGGAAGAGAATTAGTGTGCTGGCTCTGCTGGCTCTGCTCCTGAGACAGTGTTGCTGGTAGTTTGCCTTATTCACGCCTCGGAGAGGACAGTGCCAGAGTCCATCCTGAACTTGAGGCACTTTTTGTCTAGTGCTGCTGGACCATCAGGACCACAGCCCTGGAGAGCCTCTTGCTCATGCTGCGTTGGGAGAGTCACCTGAGACAAGGCAGTGAGAGCAGAGTGATGCCAGTGTGAGGACCATTAGGACAGCTGGCTTAAGGATAGAAGTTGGTGAACTCCTTGCTGCTTTGCTGTGCTCTCACTGCTAGTGCTGTGGCGTCCTACAGTCCAGGCAGGTCGTCACACGTTGTTCTTCCTGCCACTGCTCTGCATCCAGGGCTTCTTGCAAGGATCTTGCTCCAGCCAGCTGGGAATTCTTGCAATTATGAGTCAAGCAAGGCTAAAAGCTCTGAACTGAGCAAAGCACCAGGCAACTGCACTCCTTTGATCTCAAACATGTTGGGCTAACCAGGCACCATCAAAGCAATCATTATCTTCTGGAAGTTGAGAGACCAATTAAAGCAAAAGCAAAACAAAAAACAAACCCCAAACCAACCCTGAAAGAAATGATTAATGTTAATTACCAAGTTGGGAATGGTTACCAGAGCTGGAAGGAGGCTGAAGGGTTTGCTGCTTAGAGTCAACAGCACAATAAACTGCAATTGCAGGTTTCTGTGGCTCACAGCCTGTAAATCAGGTCTGTGGAACTCCATTCCTCCTGCACATTTAAAGTGGTGTTCTTTCAATTGTAAGAGCACACTTTAAATCAAGGCATCAGCCAAAAAGCACTATCCAGCCTGCCTGGCCAGGGGCTGGGGAGTGAATCCTGTCCTCTCGTGGCTGCTTTTTATTGGTGCCAGATATCACAGTATCACTAAGGTTGGAAGAGACCTCGAAGATCATCGAGTCCAACCTGTCACCAGAGATCTCATGACTAGACCATGGCACCAAGTGCCACATCCAATCCCCTCTTCAACACCTCCAGGGATGGGGACTCCACCACCTCCCTGGGCAGCACATTCCAATGGCGAATGACTCCCTCAGTGAAGAACTTCCTCCTCACCTCCAGCCTAAACCTCCCCTGGTGCAGCTTGAGACTGTGTCCCCTTGTTCTGGTGCTGGTTGCTAGAGAGACCAACCCCTTCCTGGCTACAACCACCTTTCAGGTAGTTGTAGAGAGCAATGAGGTCTCCCCTGAGCCTCCTCTTCTCCAGGCTAAGCAACCCCAGCTCCTTCAGCCTCTCCTCACAGGGCTGTGCTCAAGGCTCTCTGCTCCCTGATGGATCTCTTGATGAGACAGATATGAAATGTTGACAATAAAGAAAGAACAGCCTTACTCCTTGTAAGCTTTCTTTTCCTCCCCTGCTGCTTAATTATCAGATAGAAGATAAAAAGAACTGAAGAATCACTGTAGAGGAGATGGAGCCTTGTCCTTTTTGGAACTGGTCCCACTTGGCCTCTGTGCACAGCCACTCCCTGCTCAAACCAGGGCAGAGATCCAGGGCAGCCCTGGGGCTCTGATAGTGATCTGTTAGTGGAGAAAAGCAGCATTAGATGCCCTTACTGGGAATAATGTCTGGCCTCCAGTACCATGGTAAGGCTTGGCCAGGTGAGAGCTGGGCAAGAGGTGTGTCCAGTTCTGGGCCCCTCAATTTAAGAAGGACATTGAGAGACTTGAAGGTGTCCAGAGAAGGGCAACAAAGCTGGGGAGGGGTCTGGAGCACAGCCCTGGGAGGAGAGGCTGAGGGAGCTGGGGTTGCTTAGCCTGCAGAAGAGGAGGCTCAGGGGAGACCTTCTTGCTCTCTCCAACTCCCTGAAGGGAGGTTGTACCTGTGGAACTACAACTACCTGTAGCCAGGTGGGGGTTGGTCTCTACTCCCAGGCAAGCAGCACCACAACAAGAGGACACAGTCTCAAGCTGTGCCAGGGGAGGTTTAGGCTGGAGGTGAGGAGAAAGCTCTTCCCAGAGAGAGTTGTTAGCCATTGGGATGTGCTGCCCAGGGAGGTGGTGGAGTCCCCATCCCTGGAGGTGTTCCAGAGGGGATTGGATGTGGCACTTGGACCCATGGTTTAGTAGTCATGAGGTGTTGGGTGCCAGGCTGGATCTCTGAGGTCAATTCCAACCTTATTGATTCTATGATTCGAGCTGCTGTGGGTCTGAACCACCCTGCTCTCTGTTTGCCTGGGGCAGACCAGGATGGAGCCCAGCAGCGACCTGCCACAGGCTTGATGTGTGTGGCTGATTGGTGAGACTGGTGCTTCTGCCCCTAGATCAGTTTATCACTGCTGGATTGTGCCTCTGGTTTGTGCATTCACTGAGAGTCACTCACAGCACAAGCAGCAGCTGATAGCAGCAGAGTAAATTCAGCCTTTCTGGGCAGCCCAGTGTCAAATGAGCTCTTCATGAATGGGGGAAAAAAATCTCTCTGGGCATCTAAGAATGGGGGAAAAAAAAAATCTTCATCAGGAAGCTCCAAAGGGATATTTATACAAACATCTCTCTGAGCAGGAGATCCGTCGGCGCTTAGCCGATGCCCACGAGGGAGACGTCGCTGGGTAACGGGCAGGGAGCTCAGCTCAGGAAAAGGGGTTTGAGGCATTCAGATGATCTGCCAGGACACTTGTTGGTGAGACCCTCAGTTTCTGGAAGCCAGCACGCAGCAGATTTTGCCTTTCTTTTGGTGCTCTGGTTTGTTACCAAGGTCCCACAGAATCAATAAGGTTGGAAAAGACCTCAGAGGTCATCCAGTCCAAGCTGTCACCCAACACCTCCTGACAGCTAAGCCAGGGCTCCAAGTGCCACATCCAATCCCTTTCTGAACACCTCCAGGGATGGAGGCTCCACCACCTCCCTGGGCAGCACATCCCAATGGCCAGTTCCTCTTGCTGGGAAGAACTTTCTCCTCACCCCCAGCCTGAACCTCCCCTGGCACAGCTTGAGACTGCGTCCTCTTGTTCTGGTGCTGGTTGCCTGTCGCATCTGGCAATAGACCACAGGAGCGGCCTGTGCTGGATGCTGGAGGTTGTCTCCTGCTGGAGAACAAAGCCTGGGCAGGGAGATGCCTCCTCAGCGGGAAGCACAGAGTGGGTTTTATTCGCTCAGCTTGTCAGAGTGATGAACTGGAGCCGGTGCAGGCGCCGGGAACGTGCTGCCGCTCGCTCCGCAGAGCGAAAAGATAACGACGCTTATCTTGCTTTTATGGGCTTTAAATGTCTGCTGGGGAAATGTGCAACATCCCCAAATATGCAAAGCTTGGTGGTGCTGAACACAATTTCCCTCCTATTGCAGGCAGGGCTGAGGCTCATCGAGAGCCTGGCAGAGCTCCCTGGGTTTGCTCCTAGGAAAACTGAGGGTCGAGCTGGGCGGTGATTGTGAGGCTGGGAGACGGAAAAAGAGAGTTTGATGATTTCCTTTCTTCTTTTTAAATTGCTGCGTGCTTGGCTCTGACCAGGAAGCCTTTGAGAAGGAAAATTCATGGGGCTCGCCCAGGAATGAGATACAGCAGCTCCTGGCTCTCAAACGAGCTGAGCTCATGCCCGTGGCTGCGGCTGAAGGCTCGGGGAAGGCAGCTCCTAACGGCGGGCAGAGGAATTCTCCCTGCAAGGGATAAGAGGCAGCAGCACAATCTGGAGTGATGGAGCAGGGCATAATAGAGGCCAGCTCTGACAGGAACAGAGGAAATGCTTAAATGGCAAGCAATAAATCCCTGTAATGGCATTCAGAGAGAGTTCAATCCAAACAATGACTTCGGTGTTGATGAAACCTCGCAGCTTTATGCCACTTCTTATCTGGGTAACTCTGAGTTCACAGCCGCTGCCCTGCTGCTCAGAGCAGCCAGGGGAGAGGGGAGCAGCCCTTCTGCTGGTGGGGGGAATGGAGGGGTACAAAGTAATTCTTTTTTTTTCCTCAGTAGTTGAAATGTTGAAAAACCTTTCCTGCATTCTTTCCGCCGCCGAGGTCCAGCGCTCCAGGTGCTGCCTCCAGGTAAGGAGTCCAAGTGCTGGGCGCTGCACTTTGGCCACGGCAACCCCAGGCAGTGCTACAGGCCGGGGACAGAGTGGCTGGAGAGCAACCAGGCAGAAAGGGACCTGGGGGTACTGGTTGATTGTAGGCTGAACAGGAGCCAGCAGTGTGCCCAGGTGGCCAAGAAAGCCAATGGCATCCTGGCCTGCATCAGGAGCAGTGTGGCCAGCAGGAGCAGGGAGGTCATTCTGCCCTGCGCTCAGCACTGGTTAGGCCACACCTTGAGTACTGATGGGTTGGTTGGACTTGATGACCTTTGAGAGGTCTCTTCCAACCTTGGTGATTTGGTGATTCTGTGATACTGTGTCCAGTTCTGGGCCCTTCACTTTAAGAAGGACATTGAGACACTTGAAGGTGTCCAGAGAAGGGCAACAAAGCTGGGGAGGGGTCTGGAGCACAGCCCTGTGAGGAGAGGCTGAGGGAGCTGGGGTTGCTTAGCCTGCAGAAGACGAGGCTCAGGAGAGACCTTCTCTGGACACCTTCCAGCAGCTCAACATCTTTCCTAAACTGAGGAGCCCAGAACTGGACACAGGACTCAAGGTGTGGCCTAAGCAGTGCTGAGCACAGGGCAGAATGACCTCCCTGCTCCTGCTGGCCACACTGTTCCTGATGCAGGCCAGGATGCCATTGGCCTTCTTGGCCACCTGGGCACACAGCTGGCTCATGTTCAGCCTGCTGTCAACCATTATCCCCAGGTCCCTCTCTGCCTGGCTGCTCTGCAGCCACTCTGCCCCCAGCCTGTAGCACTGCATGGTTGGGATCAGGCTCTTTAGATGTAAAGCTTAAGGAAAAAGCAAGGCCAGTATTCATGGAAGTGTCTGCATTTGTGTGACCTCCTTTCCACCTCAGCTTTGATCCAGGCTGCTGATCCAAAGAATAGATTCTGATTCCCACTTGATAAGGCTTACATTTTTAGGCAGGAGGGAGGCTCAAAAATAATCCTCTCCTGAGCAGATAAATCATCTAAAGCTCTCAAACATGCAGGCAAAGGAACTGAAATGTGCTCCCTGAACTCCCAGGATTGCCTGTGTTTCAGGAGTCTCTGCTGAGAAGTTGATCTCCTAGGCATGCCTGGGGGTGACTCTGCCCATGGTGTGTGGGTTAAGCCCAGTGCTGCAGACCCTGGCTGCAGGGCTGCCCCCTGGGGCCAGGCAGATGGAGATCCACAGGCAGGCTTGAGGTGCTGGATCCTCAGAGTTCTGCTGCCTGCTCCCAAATTGTAGAACATTTTGGATTGGAAAAGACATTACCCTGGAGAACAGGAGGCTCAGGGGAGACCTTTCTTGCTCTCTCCAACTCCCTGAAGGGAGGTTGTAGGCAGGTGGGGGTTGGTCTCTTCTCCCTGGCACGCAGCACCAGAACAAGAGGACACAGTCTCAAGCTGCACCAGGGGAGGTTTAGGCTGGAGGTTAGGAAGAAGTTCTTCCCAGCAAGAGAGATTGGCCATTGGAATGTGCTGCTCAGGGAGGTGGTGGAGTCCCCATCCCTGGAGGTGTTTAGGAAGAGCCTGGATGAGGCACTTGGTGCCATGGTTTAGTTGATGAGATGGTGTTGGGTGATAGGTTGGACTGGATGTTCTCCAAGGTCTCTTCCAACCTGGCTAATTCTAATTCTAAAGGTCATCCAGTTCAAATCCCTTGGCATGGGCAGAGATATCTCCCACCAGTCCAGGTTGCTCAAGGTCTCATCCAGCCTGGCCTTGAACACCTCCAGGGAGGGGGCATCCACAGCCTCCCTGGGCAACCCGTTGCTGTGTCTCCCCAGCCTCACTGGAAAGAATTTCTTGCTAATCACTCTCCAGTCTCAATCTGCCCTCCTTAAAAACTATTTAAGCCTGTGTTTAAAATGAAGATTCACAGAATGCATTGGGTTGGAAGGGAACCTCAAAGGTCATCTTGCCCAACCCTCTGCAGTCAGCAGGGACACCTTCAACTAGATCAGGCTGCCCAGGGCCACGTCAAGTGGGACCTTGAATGACCTAGCCTCAATCAAATCCCTGGGCAACCTGTTCCTAAAGGCCCAGTGTGTCCAGGGGCTGCTGTTGTGCATGAAGGTGAAGGCACATTGAGTGCTCAGCTGGGGTGGGGGATGTCAACAGCGTCCCACCCCCTGTTAAAATGGGCCGGAGGAGGGGCTCTTAGACTCAGATGATAACAACCCTTGTCAGATGGCATTGAGAGGCTGCAGGACTCTCCATCAGGCAGCTGCTTGGAAACAGCCTCAACCCTTCCTTCCTTCACTAAGGACAGCAGAGAGGAGAAGAGCCTGGCTGTGATTATCTACTAATTGCTCCAGCACAAGCAGGCCTCTGAACAGAGCTTCATTTGCCATCCCTGCTGGGTCCCAGAGCCAGGAGCCCAGGGGCTTGCACGCCACCGAGGTGCTTGTCTTGGCTCCAGCCTGAGGGCCCCTGCAGAGAGCCAGGCCTGGGCTCTGCTGGTAGCAAAACAAACGTTTGCAATTCTAAACACAAATCAGATAATGAAAGAAACAGCACTTCAGGATTTAATTAGGGCTGGAAAGATCTCAAAACCACCGAGCACCAATGCAGCTGCAGAGAAATTCTTGACAGTGAGGGTGGGAAGACTCTGGCACAGGTTGCCCAGGGAGGCTGTGGATGCTCCCTCCCTGGAGGTGTTCAAGGCCAGGCTGGATGAGGCTTTGAACGACCTGGGCCAGCAGGAGGTGTCCTTGCCCATGGCAGGGGGTTGGAATTAGATGGGCTTTAAAGTGCCTTCCAACTCACACCATTCTATAAATGAATCCATGGATGCTGAGTGACCTTCTGCTCTGGTTCAGTCCCTTGGAAACCCAGCCACCAGCACTAGGAGCTCTTGCAGGGGAACAGCAAAGCAGATGAGAAGAGAATTTGGCCCATGGAGCAGTCAGCATCTCTAGCAGCTGGCACTTGGGCAGTGACTGGCTGGAGAGCAGCCCTGAGGAGAGAGACTTGGGGGTGCTGGGGGAGGAGAAGCTCAATATGAGCTCTCAATGGGCACTTGCAGCCCGGAAAGCCAATCAGAGCCTGGGCTGCAGCAGGAGAAGTGTGGCCAGCAGGGCAAGGGAGGGGATTCTCCCCCTCTGCTCAGCCCTGGTGAGACCCCACCTGGAGCACTGCCTCCAGTTCTGGAGCCCCTATGACAAGAGGGATGTGGATGTGCTGGAATGTGTCCAGAGCAGGGCCAGGAGGATGATCAGAGGGCTGGAGCACCTCTCCTGTGAGGACAGACTGAAGGAGTTGGGGCTGTTCAGTCTGGAGAAGAGAAGGCTCTGAGGTGACCTCATTGTGGCCTTCCATCCCTGGAGGTGTTTAAGCCCAGGCTGGATGAGGCTCTGGCCAGGCTGATCTAGTGCAGGGTGTCCCTGCCCATGGCAGGGGTTGGAACTAGATGATCCTTGTGGTCCCTTCCAACCCTGACTGCTACTATGATACTGCCCAGTGCTGCAGGTCCCTCTCTGCCTGGCTGCTCTCAGCCACTCTGACCCCAGCCTGTGGCACTGCCTGGGGTTGCTGTGGCCAATGTGCAGAACCTGGCACTTGGATGTGCTCAGTCTCATGCCTCTGGACTCTGCCCATCTGCCCAGCTGGCCAAGGTCCCTCTGCAGAGCCCTTCTGCCCTACATCTGCTCCCGACTTGGTGCCATGATCTAGTTTGGGTGGGTTGGATTGGTTGATAGGTTGGACGCAACGATCTTGAAGGTCTCTTCCAAGCCGGTTTATTGTATTGTGTTGTATTGCATTCCCTTATGTCTGGCAGAGATGATTTAACTTGGTGTCCTCTGCAAATCTGCTGATGACTGTCTCAATGCCCTCACCCAGATCATCAGTGAAGATATTAAAGAGGATGGGGCCCAGCACTGATCCCATCAGCAAATCTGCTGCTGACTGTCTCAATGCCCTCACCCAGATCATCAGTGAAGATATTAAAGAGGATGGGCCCCAGCACTGATCCCTAGGGGGATCAGTCTCCGTTGGTTTTGCTCCAGCTCTGCCTAACAAAGTCCCATTAAAGAGTGAGAGCAGAGGAAGAGTCCCCAGCCCGGTGCCAGTGGAGCCTGAGCCCAGGGCAGCGCTGCCCCTGGGGCTGCAGGGCAAGCTGGGCTGGCTGAGCTCATCCCTTCCTTTCCGTGCGAGCGGGGCCCGGGCTGCAGTGCCTGCGGAGGCCCACGCCTGGTAATGCCTTGGACAGAAGCTGAGTGTGTTCAGTTCTGAGATAATTATAAATCTCTTTAGGAAATCAAAGGAGCCAGAGTGTATTTTTAAAGCAGAGAGTGTTTTCTACTCGACACAGATTAATCCCAGACAAACACAGCAAGAAAGGGACACTTTTAGCTGCCTCATCTGGGCAGCCTTCAGCAGCACGGCGGAGGAGGGCGTTTCACCCTGCTCTGATTTAAAGATAAGGTCCTCTTATTAGCTGCTGCTAATTAGTCATCAAATGCAGAGCACAGCATGAAGCACGAGGAACCCACAATTATTTCGCTCCGCTGGGCTGAGCTCTCCTTTTCCCCCAGCGAAGCACCCCAGGGCCAGCCTCAAGATGGATCCTCAGCCCTGGGGAAGCACAGATTGGGTCTTTGCACTGGTTAGGCCACACCTCGAGTCCTGTGTCCAGTTCTGGGCTCCTCGATTGAAGAAGGACATTGAAGGTGTCCAGAGAAGGGCAACAAAGCTGGGGAGGGGTCTGGAGCACAGCCCTGTGAGGAGAGGCTGAGGGAGCTGGGGTTGCTTAGCCGGCAGAAGAGGAGGCTCAGGGGAGACCTTCTTGCTCTCTCCAACTCCCTGAAGGGAGGTTGTAGCCAGGTGGGGGTTGGTCTCTTCTCTCAAGCACCCATCACCAGAACAAGAGGACACAGTCTCAAGCTGCGCCAGGGAGGTTTAGGCTGGAGGCGAGGAGAAAGTTCTTCCCAGCAAGAGGAATTGGCCATTGGATTGTGCTGCCCAGGGAGGTGGTGGAGTCACCATCCCTGGAGGTGTTCAAAAAAGGATTGGATGTGGCACTTGGAGCCATGGTTTAGTTGTCAGGAGGTGTTGGGTGACAGCTTGGACTGGATGACCTCTGAGGTCTTTTCCAACCTTATTGATTCTGTGATTCCTTGGGGAAGCACAAATTGGGCCTTTGTGTCTCCCCTTTTCCTGTCCTGGATGCTGTGTCCAGCCCCTGCCTGAACCCAACATATCACAGCTTAGGAACAAAGAAACAATGGAGGGGAGAGAAACCCAAGAGAACTCATCACAGAAGTAGTCAGTCCTTGTCTGCAATGTAAGTGTTGGCCCTGCCATGGTGTCTAAAGCTCTGATGAGGGAGGAGAAGCAAGGTGAAGGCAGCAAATGACATAGGGAGGTGCAGCTATCAGTGCAGCACTCTGCCAACACCAGTTTGAGTTGCCAGAGTGCAAAGAGCAAAGGCTAATGTGGGACCTGTGGCTGCTTTTTAATTACCAAGGAAAGGTTTTGGAGTAGGTGCTGGTGATGGCCAGAAGGAAAGTCCCATGCAAGAGCAGCCAGGGCTCCCCAGGTGTTCCCAGCACCCTGGGCTAGCTGGGAGATGTGCAGTGCTTTCAACTGGTGTGATTTCAGGATGTGGTTTAGTGGCCATAGTGGTCTTGGGTTGAAGGCTGGACTTGACCTTAGAGGTCTTTTCCAGCCCAAACAATTCTCTGATTCCAGATTAAACCATCCCTGGTGGTTCAGGTGCCCACTGCCACCTGGGGGTGAGCATCCTAATCATCCTAATCATGGAGTACTGCCTCCAGTTCTGGAGCCCCTATTACAGGAGGGATGTGGACGTGCTGGAGCGTGTCCAGAGAAGGGCCAGGAGGATGAGCAGAGGGCTGGAGCACCTCTCCTGTGAGGACAGACTGAAGGAGTTGGGGCTGTTCAGTCTGGAGAAGAGAAGGCTCCCAGGTGACCTCATTGTGGCCTTCCAGTATCTGAAGGGGGCTACAGGAAGGCTGGGGAGGGACTGCTCAGGATCTCAGGGAGTGATAGGACTAGGGGGAATGGAATGAAGCTGGAAATAGGGAGATTCAGGCTAGATGTGAGGAAGAAGTTCTTCCCCATGAGAGTGGTGAAGCCCTGGAATGGGTTATCCAGGGAGGTGGTTGAGGCCCCATCCCTGGAGGTGTTTAAGCCCAGGCTGGACGAGGCTCTGGCCAGGCTGATCTAGTGTGGGGTGTCCCTGCCCATGGCAGGGGGTTGGAACTAGCTGATCCTTGTGGTCCCTTCCAACCCTGACTGATACTATGATTCTATGATCCTAATCATCTCACCTGATGAGACTGGGGCTGTTTATCCATCTGCCAGTCCCAGTGCTCATCTTCACAGATCAATGGTGGGGAGACACAGCTCCATTTATCCAACCTTGTCTGGGTTAGGAGGGGAAGGGAAAAGAAGGGAGCTGCTGGGGGCAATGCCGTGCAAACAGGAGCTGCTCCAAGCCCAGAGTCCTCCCTTCAACCCCCACTCCCCTCTGTATGCTCCAGTTCCCTGAGCTCCCCAGCAGATGTGAGGCAAACCCAGGATCTCAAAGGCAATTTGCTCCTGATTCCAGGGGAATTAAAGCTCCAGGACGAGCCCTGGGCAGGAATGCCACAGCTGCACGCCAGGTTGGCTTGGAACACGACAGTGAATCCAGTGAAATATGAGGCTTATTGATCTTGTCTGCACCACATTGCTATTCACAGAGAGTGAAATTCCCCCTGCAGGCACAGGAGAAACATTGGAGGTGGGGAAAACATTGCAGTTGAATGTTTTATTTGTTGGGGGAGAAAACAAAAGCAAAACCCAGACCCCAAACCCAAACCCCAGAGGTTTGCAGCAGCTCAGAGGGACTTGCTGGGGCATTTGTCAAAGTGTTCCAGCCTGCTTCAAAAGACAAAAAAAACCCAACAAAAACCCACCCAACCAACCAACAGCTCACCCAAACCAAACCTTTTGCCCTGAAGTAAAACCACTTGCTATTGGTGGTTACTAAATATGTGCCTTTTGGAGGTCTGGAATACCAGTGAAAAGAAAAAGAAAGAGATTCGTGGAATTGTCAGGGTTGGAAGGGAGCTCAAGGCTCAGCCACTTCCAACCCCCTGCCATGGGCAGGGACACCTCACACCGCAGCAGGTTGCTCACAGCCACAGCCAGCCTGGCTGCAAACACCTCCAGGGATGAGGCTTCCACCACCTCCCTGGGCAGCCTGTGCCAGTCTCTCACCACCCTCCAGGGGAACAACTTCTTCCTCACATCCATTCTGAATCTACCCATTTCTATTTTGGTTCCAACCCCCCCAGTCCTATCCCTCCCTGACACCCTCAAAAGTCCCTCCCCAGCATTCTTGGAGCCCCCTGCAGATCCTGGAAGGCCACAATGAGGTCTCCTCAGAGCCTTCTCTTCTCCAGACTGAACAGCCCCCACTCCTTCAGTCTGTCCTCATAGCAGAGCAGTTCCAGCCCTCTGCTCCTCCTCATGGCCCTTTTCTGGACACCTTCCAGCACCTCCAGAGCCTTCCTGACTCAGAGGCTCCAGAACTGGCCACAGAGCTGCAGCTGTGATCTCAGCAGAGTGGAGCAGAGGGGGAGAATCACCTCCCTTGCCCTGCTAGCCACACTTCTGCTGATGCAGCCCAGGCTCTGCTTGGCTCTCTGGGCTGCAAGTGCTCACTGCTGGCTCCTGTTGAGCTTCTCGTCCCCCAGCACCCCCAAGTCCCTTTCTTCAGGGCTGCTCTCCATCCAGTCCCTGCCCAGCCTGTATTAGAGCCTGGGATTGCCCTGACCCAGCTGCAGGACCCGAGAGTGACTTTAGTATCATTTTTAACTCCTGGAAAATGAGCCAAGGTTTGTGCTTAGATTGGAAACCAACAGCATGCAAACCTGAGGAGTAAATGTTGGGGGATGTTCAGTGTGGAAGGAAACACCTTGGGGTTTTTTTTCAGGTTGATTCAAAAATACTTCCCCACTCTCCTAGTGTAGCTCCTCAAAAACCAGTTTTAGATGGAGATCTTTTCCCAGTGCCTGTGAGGAGCCAGGTTAACAGTCACAGAATGCACTGGGTTGGAAAAGAGCCCTCAAAGGTCATCTTGTGCAAGCCCCCTGCACTCAGCAGGGACACCTCCAACTAGATCAGGCTGCCCAGGGCCACATCAGGGCTGATCTTGAATGTCTCCAGGGATGAAGTCTCCACCACCTCCCTGGGCAACCTGTTCCAGTGTTGCACCACTCTCATTGTGCAGAACTTCCTCCTGATGTCCAACCTAAATCTTCCCTCCTCCAGTTTCAAAGCATTGCCCTTTCTCTTATCACCCCAAGCCCTTCTAAAAAGTCCCTCCCCAGCCTTCCTGTAGGTCTCTTTCAGATATCAAAATGCAGCTCTAAGGTTTCCCTGGAGCCCTCCCCCCCCCTCCCCTCCCCTCCCCTCCCTCCCCTCCCCTCCCCCTCCCCTCCCCTCCCCTCCCCTCTCCTCCCTCTCCCTCTCCTCTCCTCTCCTCTCCTCTCCTCTCCTCTCCTCTCCTCTCCTCTCCTCTCCTCTCCTCTCCTCTCCTCTCCTCTCCTCTCCTCTCCTCTCCTCTCCTCTCCTCTCCTCTCCTCTCCTCTCCCTCTCCTCTCCTCTCCTCTCCTCTCCTCTCCTCTCCTCTCCTCTCCTCTCCTCTCCTCTCCTCTCCTCTCCTCTCCTCTCTCCCTCTCCCCTCCTCTCCCCTCCCCTCCCCTCCGAACCTCTCCCCTCCGAACCTCTCCGAACCTCTCCCCTCCCCTCCGAACCTCTCCGAACCTCTCCTCTCCGAACCTCTCCTCTCCTCCTGGTTGTAGCCAGGTGGGGGTTGGTCTCTTCTCCAAGGCAAGCAGCACCAGAACAAGAGGACACAGTCTCAAACTGTGCCAGGGGAAGTTTAGGCTGGAGGTGAGGAGAAAGTTCTTCCCAGAGAGAGTTGTTAGCCCTTGGAATGTGCTGCCCAGGGAGGTGGTGGAGTCCCCATCCCTGGAAGTGTTCAAGAGGGGATTGGATGTGGCACTTGAAGTCATGGTTTAGTAGTCAGGAGGTGTTGGGGGACAGGTTGGACTTGATGATCTTTGAGGTCTCTTCCAACCTTGGGGATTCTGTGATTCTTCAGGCTGAATTCTCTCAGCCTGTCCTTGTAGGAGAGGTGCTCCAGCCCTCTGCTCTGCTGTACCCAGGATGATTTAACTTTCCATCTATCAGCTGGGTGCAGTCCTTTGGTTCTGAGCAGCTCCTTCTCTGCCCTGCAATTTCCACATCACGATGAGAAATGTTTCAGCTGTTGGGGAAATGAGTTCAGCTCCTTCAGTTGCTGAATAATTAAGGGTGACCCTTGCCAAGAGCCCCGGTGGGGGCTGTCTGTCACTGGCTCACCTGGCTGGGTGGCAGCTCTCTGCAGGCAGCTTGGGGCCCTTGTTTTGTGGTGGTTTTTCATTTAGAAGCAATTTGGTTTGTAATGAGGCAGAGCTCATCGCCCAGCCCCCACAGGCGCCTTTGTCAGCTCTCCAAATTGCCTGTGAAGAGGCAGGTGCCCAACAGATCTCTCAGTTAGGCCTTTGTTGACACTGGCTAAATGAGGGTTCACCTGCCTTGGAGCACAGCCTTGGCTGCTTGTGAGCCAAGGCTTTCATGGGAAACCCCACAGGTTAAAAACAACATCTCCTTGGTGGGACTCCTGCCCCTTGAGCACAGCGGCCAGGTGCATGGGCTGCTGCTGCTGGCTGAATTCTTGTGAGCAGGAGCAGGCAGAGATGGACCTGGGGATAATGGTTGATAGTAGGCTGAACGTGAGCCAGCAGTGTGCCCAGGTGGCCAAGAAGGCCAATGGCATCCTGGCCTGCAGCAGGAAGAGTGTGGCCAGCAGGAGCAGGGAGGTCATTCTCCTCCTGTACTCAGCATTGTTTAGGCCACACCTTGAGTCCTGTGTCCAGTTCTGGGCTCCTCAGTTTAAGAAAGACATTGAGACACTTGAAGGTGTCCAGAGAAGGGCAACAAGGCTGGGGAGGGGTCTGGAGCACAGCCCTGGGAGGAGAGGCTGAGGGAGCTGGGGTTGCTTAGCCTGCAGAAGAGGAGGCTCAGGGGAGACCTTCTTGCTCTCTACAACTCCCTGAAGGGAGGTTGTAGCCAGCTGGGGTTGGTCTCTTCTCCCAGGCAAGCAGCACTGGAACAAGAGGACACAGTCTCAAGCTGCACCAGGGGAGGTTCAGGCTGGATGTTAGGAAGAAATTTTTCATAGAAAGAGAGATTGGCCATTGGGATGTGCTGCCCAGGGAGGTGGTGGAGTCACCATCACTGGAAGTGTTTAGGAGGAGACTTGATGAGGCACTTGGTGCCATGGTTGAGTTGATGAGATGGTGCTGGGTGATAGGTTGGATTCAGTGATCTCGAAGGTCTTTTCCAACCTGGATAATTCTATGCTGTTCTGTTCTGTTCTGTTCTATTCTATTCTATTCTATTCTATTCTATTCTATTCTATTCTATTCTATTCTATGATTCTACATGCCCTCAGCCCTGCCAGATGTGGGGGGACCTGTGATGAGGTGCAGCTGCCCCCTCCTTTGCCCGCCCTCATTGTGAACATCTTTATCCCCCCTGTGCCAGAATTTCCCTGGCTGCTGCCAGCAGCTGCTTTCCCCTCCCAGACTCGTGGTGTGAAGGTAACCTTTCCTGACTTCTGCATCCACTCTTCCAGATCTTCAAGCAGCACCACCAGCTGCTCTGGGGATGGGTCACCTCTCCTGATCTGATGGAGAGCTTTCTCTGCCGACGTGAGCAAATGCCCACAGAAATTAGATCTCTGCAATTAATGGTGTGGAAAGGCTGGGCCCAGCCTGGGCCAGCTCCTCCCTGCTTCTTAAACACCAGATCTTCCTTCCCTTTGGTTCTCCACCACCAGCAACAATTCCTTCACTTCTCACACCACTCCTCTGTTGTAAAGCTTTAGTTTTCATTTCTCTGCTCTCTGGACGGGCAGGGAGGGGGTGGGGGGTGTGTGCTCATTGCTGCTCTTGGCTTGTTGTGCTGGTTTGAGCCTTCACAGGGATTTATCTGGGCTTCAGCAAGGCCTTTGACACCATCCCCCACAGCAAACCCCTGGCCAAGCTGGCAGCCCCTGGCTTGGACAGCAGCACTCTGAGCTGGGCTAGGAACTGGCTGGAGGCTGAGCCCAGAGAGTGGTGGTGAATGGTGCCACAGCCAGCTGGCAGCCAGGCACCAGTGGTGTGCCCCAGGGATCAGTGCTGGGCCCCATCCTGTTCAATGTCTTTATTGATGATCTGGATGAGGGCATTGAGTCCATCATCAGATGCAGATGACACCAAGCTGGGGGCAGGAGCTGATCTGTTAGAGGGTAGGAGAGCTCTGCAGAGGGACCTTGCCAGGCTGGACAGATGGGCAGAGTCCAAGGGCATGAGACTGAACACATCCAAGTGCCAGGTTCTACACATTGGCCACAACAACCCCAGGCAGTGCCACAGGCTGGGGTCAGAGTGGCTGAGAGCAGCCAGGCAGACAGGGATCTGAAGGCACTGGTTGATGGTAGGCTGAACATGAGCCAGCAGTGTGCCCAGGTGGCCAGGAAGGTCAATGGCATCCTGGCCTGCAGCAGGAACAGTGTGGCCAGCAGGAGCAGGGAGGTCATTCTGCCCTGTACTCAGCACTGGTTAGGCCACACCTTGAGTCCTGTGTCCAGTTCTGGGACCCTCAGGTTAGGAAAGATGTTGAGCTGCTGGAAGGTGTCCAGAGAAGGGCAAGAAAGCTGGGGAGGGGTCTGGAGCACAGCCCTGGGAGGAGAGGCTGAGGGAGCTGGGGTTGCTTAGCCTGCAGAAGAGGAGGCTCAGGGGAGACCTTCTTGCTCTCTCCAGCTACCTGAAGGGAGGTTGTAGCCAGCTGGGGGTTGGTCTCTTCTCCCAGGCAAGCAGCACCAGAACAAGAGGACACAGTCTCAAGCTGTGCCAGGGGAGGTTTAGGCTGGAGGTTAGGAAGAAGTTCTTTATAGAAAGAGAGATTGGCCCGGGGGATGTGCTGCCCAGGGAGGTGGTGGAGTCCCCATCCCTGGAGGTGTTTAGGAGGAGACTGGGTGGGGTGCTTGGTGCCATGGTTTGGTTAATTAGATAGTGTTGGGTGATAGGGTGGCCTCGATGATCTCAAAGGTCTCTTCCAACCTTGTTTGTTCTGTTCTGTTCTATCCTGTTCTGTTCTATTCTATCCTATCCTGTTGTGTTCCATTCTATTCTATTCTATCCTGTTCTATTCTATCCTATCCTGTTCTGTTCTATTCCTTTTTCTAGGCTTGCTGGAGAGGGAGGGGAGTGGAACAGACTAACTCACTTCCCCAGAGGGGAAACTCCCTCCAGGGAGAGCAAGGCCCTCACAAGCCCTCCCCTCTCCTGCTTGCAGGATGGGTGTTACCCATCACACTCGTGCTCCTGGTGCTTTGTGGAGCTCTTGCATCTAAGGACAGTTCTGTGTGTGCCAGATGTGTGCAGCTGTCGTTGCTCCCAGCAACCACGAGCTAAATCCTTGAGTTTTGGGGAGGCTGCGGCTGGCTCCTATCAGAGCGTTGGAATGAGCTCGTTAGCCGATAACGCCCAATGGACTGTCAGAGCCATTAATAACGTTAGGAGCTTTCCTGGGGAGCTGTAACCTCTTTGGTACACATGAATTCAGTAATAACTGTAATTATTATGAAGTTAATATAAAACATGATGTCTCACTCTGCCAGTTCGAGGGCAATAAGTGTGAAAAACAGCTTCGCTCCTGCTCGCCTGCTGCCGGCTCTGCCCCGGGCTGCCGAGCAGCTCGAGGGTGGAGAGGAAGGATCACAGAGTCATAGAATGGCTTAGGCTGGAAGGGACCTCACAGATCATGGCAGGAGACTGAACACATCCAAGTGCTGGGTTCTACTCACTGGCCACAACAACCCCAGGCAGTGCTACAGGCTGGGGGCAGAGTGGATGGAGAGCAGCCAGGCAGAGAGGGACCTGGGGGTACTGGTTGACAGTAGGCTGAACATGAGCCAGCTGTGTGCCTAGGGAACCAAGAAGGCCAAGGACATCCTGGCCTGCAGCAGGAACAGTGCGGCCAGCAGGAGCAGGGAGGTCATTCTTCCCCTGTACTCAGCACTGCTTAGGCCACACCTTGAGTCCTGTGTCCAGTTCTGGGCTCCTCAGTTTAGGAAAGATGTTGAGCTGCTGGAAGGTGTCCAGAGAAGGGCAACAAAGCTGGGGAGGGGTCTGGAGCACAGCCCTGGGAGGAGAGGCTGAGGGAGCTGGGGTTGCTTAGCCTGCAGAAGAGGAGGCTCAGGGGAGACCTTCTTGCTCTCTCCAACTCCCTGAAGGGAAGTTGTAGCCAGGTGGGGATTGGTCTCTTCTCCCAGGCAAGCAGCATCAGAACAAGAGGACACAGTCTCAAGCTGTGCCAGGGAGGTTTAGGCTGGAGGTTAGGAAGAAGTTCTTTATAGAAAGAAAGATTGCCCTTTGGAATGTGCTGCCCAGGGAGGTGGTGGAGTCACCATCACTGGAAGTGTTTAGGAGGAGACTTGATGGGGTGCTTGGTGCCATGGTTTAGTTGATTAGATGGTGTTGGATGATGGGTTGGACTCAATGATCATGAAGATCTCTTCCAACCTGGTCTATTCTATTCTATTCTATTCTATTCTATTCTATTCTATTCTATTCTATTCTATTCTATTCTATTCTATTCTATTCTATTCTTCCTTTCCTATCCTATTCTATCCTATCCTATTCTATTCTTCCTTTTCCTATTCTATTCTATTCTATTCTATTCTATTCTATTCTATTCTTCCTTTTCCTATTCTATTCTATTCTATTCTATTCTATTCTATTCTATTCTATTCTATTCTATTCTATTCTATTCTATTCTATTCTATTCTATTCTATTCCTGGCAGCAGCTTCACCTTCTCTCTATTTGCTGCCCCCTTAAAATAGCTCCAGGGACTCCATTGGACTTTCTAATGCAGCAGATGAGAAGCAATCCTGTCAGTGACATCACTGCAGTGATGCAGGATCAGAACCCAGGGAAGCTTTCAGTGGGGATCAGCCTGAGGAGGCACGGGGCCCTTTCCTGCTCCTCTTCAGATGCGGCACCGCAACAGGCAGCGGCTTGGATCTGGCCCCGCAGCGGGAGCCGAAGGGAGCTTGCTAACGAAAGAGCCTGGATGTTCACCTGCTCCTGCTCATCCTGCAGGCAAAAATAGATGTTTCCCCCCCTCCCTATTTCTTTTCTCTTTTTTTGCTCATTCCTTTGCTTTGCTGCTTCCATTCAGTCCTCCCAGCTGGTGAGGGATGCAGAGCTCCCCGCGGCTGTACCTCTGGGTTCCGTCTCGGCGGGTCCACGCGCTCACCCCGCTGCCTCCTCTCAGATCAAAATGCTGAGCACAAACATTCGATTCATCAAATCTTTCTCTCCCCCACCCCCCCCTCCCCCCATGCAGGGCTAAAAATAGCAGTTTCAAATCCTCAATCACAGATAATTAGTCCTGAGTTTATTTTTTTCAACAGCTGCTCTCTCCCTGTTGCGTTTTGAGCAGCGGAGTGGCGAGCAGAGGCTGGGGCTGCAGGGGCGGCCAGGGAGGGAGGGAGGGAGGAAGAAGGAAGGGGGAGAGAGGGCAGGGGGGACCTGCAGCTTTCAGCTTTCCCGTGGGGATGCTTTGAGAAGGTTCTGCACTTATTCCACACAGCACCTTTGCTCCAGCCTCCATGGTCTCTCCTTTCCCCCCACAGCCCCAGGGCCACCACTGCTTTCCCCCTCCACCCCCCGAGGGACACTACTGCTTTCCCCCCCCATCCCCCCAGGGCCACCACTGCTTTCCCTCACCTCCCCCAGGGGCACCACTGCTTTCCCCCCCCCATCCCCCCAGGGCCACCACTGCTTTCCCCCACAGCCCCAGGGCCACCACTGCTTCCCCACCTAGGTCACTTTCTCGTCTTCCCCCCAGTCACCTCTTTTTCCCTATGGACCCTACTCTGTATTTCCCCCACACCCCGGACCCCTCTCCTTTTTCCCCCACCCGGGACCCCTCTCCTTTTCCCCCCCCGCCCCGGGGATCCCTCTCCACTTTCCCCCCCGGGACCCCTCTCCTTTTCCCCCCCCGCCCCGGGGACCCCTCTCCATTTTCCCCCCCCGGGACCCCTCTCCTTTTTCCCCCCCGGGACCCCTCTCCTTTTTCCCTCCCCGGGACCCCTCTCCTTTTTCCCCCCCCGGGACCTCTCTCCTTTTTCCCCCCCCCGGACCCCTCTCCTTTTTCCCCCCCGGGACCCCTCTCCTTTTTTCCCCCCGGGACCTCTCTCCTTTTTTCCCCCCCCCGGGGACCCCTCTCCTTTTTTTTCCCCCCCCCGGGGACCCCTCTCCTTTTTCCCCCCGGGACCCCTCTCCTTTTTACCCCCCGGACCCCTCTCCTTTCCTCCCCCCCCCCCCGGTACCCCTCTCCTTTTTCCCCCAGGGACCCCTCTCCTTTTTCCCCCCAGGACCCCTCTCGTTTTTTTCCCCCCCCGGGGACCCCTCTCCTTTTTCCCCCCAGACCCCTCTCCTTTTTCCCACAGTCACTCCTTTCCCCCCACCCCCGGACACCTCTCCTTTTGCACCCCCTGGACACCTCCTCCTCTTCCCCACAGCCCTCTCTTCTCCACCCCCCACCCCCACCCCAGACACTTTCTCATCCCCACGGACAAGAGCTGAATTCCCCCGAAAGTTTGGGTAGTTTCCTTCCCCCCCCCCCCCCCCCCCGCTTGGAAGTTTTAGAGGCAGAAGAGGTTAGTAAGGGGAAATCCATTTCTCCTGCCTGGAGGCAGGGAGGGAATGAAGATTGCCAGGGGATGATGGATCAGCAGAATTTTCCCCAGGAGCTCAGATTAATGGGGATTACAGAAAAGTTGCAGTGTATTTATCAAAAGAGGGGGGTGGGGGTGTAAAAATATTCAAATGCCTCCTCCCACCATCAGAACTGATTGCAAATTAGGTAAATCTATTTCTCTTTAGCAGAACAGGAGCCATAGATCAGGCTTCCAGAATCTATCTCCCTGAGGGCTCGGAAAATGTGGAATATTAATCTTGGCTCCGGGCACAGCAGAGATCTTCTGGGTTAATTATCAGGCATCCTGTTGGCCCTTCCTATCTGGGCCTGATAAGGCAAAGAAGTCCCTGAGATAAGGCAGGGGCAGGGGGTTTGTGGCGATTCAGGCTTGGATTATCGGGAGGAGCACCCTCAGAAGCAGCCAAGAGCCAGAGGAGCAGCGAGAAGGGCTCAGAAAGCCCTCAAATCCCTTAATGCAGAGCCAGGGTGCGCTGCTGCCTGGCAGGGAGGAAGCAGGAGCTGCACAGAGCTGCTGTCACTTTCTCTTCCTCACCTCTGTGGTGGAGCTTCCTGCAGAGGGACCTCGACCCACTGGACAGATGGACAGAGTCCAACAGGGTGGCATTCAACAAATCCAAGTGCTGGGTGCTGCACTTTGGCCACAGCAACCCCAGGCAGAGCTACAGGCTGGGGGCAGAGTGGCTGAGATCAGCCAGGCAGAAAGGGACCTGGGGGTAGTGGTTGATGGGAGGCTGAACATGAGCCTGCAGTGTGCCCAGGTGGCCAAGAAGGCCAATGGCATCCTGGCCTGCATCAGGAACAGTGTGGCCAGCAGGAGCAGGGAGGTCATTCTGCCCTGTGCTCAGCACTGCTTAGGCCACACCTTGAGTCCTGTGTCCAGTTCTGGGACCCTCAGGTTAGGAAAGATGTTGAGCTGCTGGAAGGTGTCCAGAGAAGGGCAACAAAGCTGGGGAGGGGTCTGGAGCACAGCCCTGGGAGGAGAGGCTGAGGGAGCTGGGGTTGCTTAGCCTGCAGAAGAGGAGGCTCAGGGGAGACCTTCTTGCTCTGTCCAACTCCCTGAAGGGAGGCTGTAGCCAGGTGGGGGTTGGTCTCTTCTCCCAGGCAAGCACCGGAACAAGAGGACACAGTCTCAAGCTGTGCCGGGGAGGTTTAGGCTGGATGTTAGGAAGAAATTCTTCATAGAAAGAGAGATTGGCCATTGGAATGTGCTGCCCAGGGAGGTGGTGGAGTCCCCATCCCTGGAGGTGTTTAGGGAGAGCCTGGCTGAGGCACTTGGTGCCATGGTTTAGTTCATGAGGTCTGTGGTGCCAGGTTGGAGTTGATGATCTCTGAGGTCTCTTCCAACCCTATTGATTCTGTGATTCTGTGAATGGCTTGGTGGCTGCCAGCACCTCCTGTCCCAGCAGAACAGTAGAACAAAGCCTCTTCTGCACCTGGCCTTGTCACTGGCCTGCACAGACAGAGCTGTGGCACTTCCTTCGCTTCCAGAGGCTGCCAGGCTTTGCAGCCTTTTGGTTCCTATTTGTTCTGCTTTCCTTGGTATTCAATTATTCCTGGTTTCCATGAGGCTCCAAGAGAGACATTGAAAGGCAGGTCCAGAGAAGAGCAATGAAGCTGGTGAGGGGTCTGCAGAACAGGTCTGGTGAGGAGCATCTGAGGGAGCTGGGATTGCTTGGTGTGGAGAAAAAGAGGCTGAGGGGAGACCTCTCTGCTTTCTGCAGCTCCCTGAAAGGAGGTTTGAGCCCGGTGGGGATAGGTCTCTCCTCCCTGGTGTCAGGTGGTTATTGGACAAGAGGAAATGGCCTCAAGTTGCACTGGGGGTGGGGGTTAGGTTGGACGTGAGGAACAATCTCTTCACTGAAAAGCTTCTCAAACACCTGAACAGGCTGCCCAGGGAGGTGTTGGAGTCTCTGGAGGTGTTCAAGAGCCCTGTGGCCATGGTGGTGTTGGGTTGATGCTTGGACTGGATGGTCTGAGAGGGCTTTTCCAACCAGGCCAGGTCTATCATTTTGTGCTAACCTTCCACTGAGGTGATGATGCAAGGAATGAAAATCTCTGTCTGTGTGTAAAATCTCCTGGGTGCCTCAGCTCCCCACGCTCCCTGCCAGCAACCGCTGCAGCTGAGCGAGGGGAGGCGCTGAACCCCGAGGCTCCTCCGCTCCAGCCCCTGGGCTGCAGCTCCCCAGCTCAGCCTCTCCTCTGCTTTTAGCAATTTGTGCATCTCCTGCTCCCCACAGGCACCAGACCTGACCCAAACCCTGAGCCCTGCAAGGTTTGCAGCTCTGTGTTTCCAGAGCTCTCAGAGGAGCTCCTTGGCCCAAACCTTGCCGTTTGTTCCTCCTTCTGGCTCGGTCAGAGCACAGTGAGGTGTGTTCCTTGCGTGTTATCTTTTCTGTGCAGCTCTTTCCTATTGAGGAGCTGGATGGCAGCAGCAGCAGCAGCAGCCAGAGGTTTCACACAGAAGCCCTGCCACCGAGGTCTGGGGCGTTGAAAAGCCGATTGCTCAGCAGCGGTTGTGGCAAAAGCGATAGAGGGCTGAAGGGGGCCGAGCAGCAGCGTGAGCCTGACTCGATTCCACTGCCCGTGAATGTTTTAACCTCATTTATCCTCTAGGTACTTACAGCCCCATTTTTACATTCGAGCACTTAAAGGATTAAATGAAATAAATGGAGATGACGGTTCCTGCCCAGCCCAGGCAGCGCCCAGAGCCGCGCTGCTGCGCCGGGGCCGGGCTTGCCTTTGTGCTGCTTCCCTGCCCTGCAAGCTCTCAGAGGGGGATGATGAATCGCACGGTCTCCAGCTCTCTGCTGCTAATGAGAAACCTCTTAGCGAGGTGCTCTTCATGGACCCTTCTCAAGCAGTAACTGCTCCTCTGATGCTCCTCCTCTTCACTGTCAAAACGGGATCATGGTATCATAGAGTCAGTCAGGGTTGGAAGGGACCACAAGGATCATCTAGTTCCAACCCCCTGCCATGGGCAGGGACACCCCACACTACATCAGCCTGGCCAGAGCCTCATCCAGCCTGGGCTTAAACACCTCCAGGGATGGGGCCTCAACCACCTCCCTGCACAACCCATTCCAGGGCTTCACCACTCTCATGGGGAAGAACTTCCTCCTCATATCCAGCCTGAATCTCCCCACCTCCAGCTTCATTCCGTTCCTCCTAGTCCTATCACTACCTGATGTCCTGAGCAGTCCCTTCCCAGCCTTCTTGTAGCCCCCTTCAGATCCTGGAAGGCCACAATGAGGTCACCTGGGAGCCTTCTCTTCTCCAGACTGAACAGTCCCAACTCCTTTAGTCTGTCCTCACAGGAGAGGTGCTCCAGCCCTCTGCTCATCCTCCTGGCCCTGCTCTGGACACCTTCCAGCACATCCACATCCCTCTTGTCATAGGGGCTCCAGAACTGGAGGCAGTACTCCAGGTGGGGTCTCCCCAGAGCTGAGCAGAGGGGGAGAATCCCCTCCCTTGCCCTGCTGGCCACACTTCTGCTGCAGCCCAGGCTCTGATTGGCTTTCCAGGTTGCAAGTGCACACTGAGAGCTCCTGTTGAGCTTCTCCTCCCCAGCACCCCCAAGTCTCTCTCCTCAGGGCTGCTCTCCAGCCAGTCCCTGCCCAGCCTGGATTTGTGCCTGGGATTGCCTCCACCCAGCTGCAGGACCCTGCCCTTGGTCTTGTTGAAGTTCCTGAGGTTGGCTTGTGCCCACCTCTCCAGCCTGTCCAGGTCCCTCTGGATGGATCCCTTCCCTCCAGCTGTCTGCTGCACCACACAGCTTGGTGTCATCAGCAAACTTGCTGAGGCTGCACTCAGTGCCACTGTCCATGGCACCTACAAAGATGTTGAACAAGCCTGGTCCCAGGCCTGATCCCTGAGGGACTCTGCTTGTCCCTGGCCTCCACTGGGACATGGACCATTGACAGCCACTCTTTGGGTGCGGCCATCAAGCCAGTTCTGTATCCATCTAGTGGTCACCCATCAAACCCATGTGTCACCAGCCTGGAGACCAGGATGTGGTGCGGGACAGTGTCAAAGACTTTGCTCAGGGCCAGGAAACGACATCAGTTGCTCGCCCCTCAGCTATTCATGTTGTCACCTGCTCATAGAAGGCCACCAGGTTTGTCAGGTGCTGCAACCCCTGATCATCTTCATGGTCTCTTTTGAATCCTCTCCTTCAAGTCCACATCCTTCTTGTGTTGAGGACTCCAGTGCTGGACCCAGTACTCTAAGTGAGGTCTTGGGCAGGGCAGGGCAGATCTGCTGTCCACACTTCTTCACCCCTTGAAGCCATTAATCTCTGCTTAGCTAAGGCTGGCTACCAGCAGCCCTCCCATGCTGGCTCTGAAGGTCTGAGTGCCCACATGTGCCCGAGATCTGTTGGTCAGAGCTGCCCAATAGAACCTTTGCAAGTGCCACAGGGAGCAGAAACCTGCCTGTGGCAGCCTGGGCTCCTTTAGTGCTTCTTTGGGGCAGGAGCTGTCCTCAGCTATTGTGCCTGTGCGGTTCAGAGCTTGCCTAAATGGAACAGAGAGAGGAGAGAGGTGCCTGTCACAGCCCTCCCAGCCCTGCTTTTCCATCTGCTGTCTCAGATGCTTAAGATGTGCAGCCTGAGCCCTCTCCTGGGTGCAGCTAATGCATCCCCAGCCCTGTGCTGGATTAATGGCATTATTTTCCTCCGGTTGTGAAGTACTTGGGGCTTACATTGTGACAAGATTGGAGCACTCAGTTGTCAGTCTGAGGTGTGGATGGCTGCTCTCAAAGGGCTGGTTTGCAAGCACATGTGAAGGGAAGAAGAAAGATAAAGAGAACTTCTTTAAAGGCAAGAATGCACTTCACCCCCTGCCAGCTGCACCTTCAGAGCTTCTTCCCTGGGAGCATGAAAGCTCTGGGACTCTCCAGTGCAATCACAGACTGCATTGGGCTGGGAGGGACCCTCAAATGTCATCTTGTCCGACACCCCTGCAGTCAGCAGGGACACCTCCAGCTAGATTAGGCTGCCCAGGGACACATCGAGTTGGACCTTGAATATCTCTTTGGTTGGGGCCTCAACCACAGCATCACAGCATCATCAGAGGTTGGAAGGGGCAGGACTTCTTCTATCCTTGACATTCACCTCAGCTGCCATCACTTCCAGCCAACAGCTCACAGGATCACAGCTCACAGGATGTCAGGGGTTGGAAGGGACCCAAAGAGATCATGGAGTCCAACCCCCCTGCCAGAGCAGGACCAGAGAATCCAGCACAGGTCACAGAGAAACACATCCAGATGGGGCTGGAAAGCCTCCAGAGAAAGAGACTCCACAACCCCTCTGGGCAGCCTGCTCCAGTGCTGTGTGAGCCCCACAGGAAGGAAGCTCCTCCTTGTGTTGAGGTGGAACCTCCTGTGCTGCAGCTTACATCCATTGCTCCTTGTCCTATAGAATGGAATGGAATGGAATGGAATGGAATGGAATGGAATGGAATGGTAGAATAGAATAGAATAGAATAGAATAGAATAGAATAGAATAGAATAGACCAGACCAGTTTGGAAGAGACCTTCAAGATCATCACATCCAACCTACCAACCAATCCAACCCTCCTAACCAACTAAACCATGGCACCAAGCAGCCCAGCCCAGGGAGCAAGTGAGCAGAGCCTGTCCCCTCCCTCCTGCCCCCCAACCCTCAGATATTGATAAGCATTTATTAAATCCCCTCCCAGTCCTCTCTTTTGAAGATGTTCCTTTGCTTATGGATTTTCTATTGCCAATAAAAAGCTGCAGCTGCTAAATTGGTTCTGACAGCAGAAATTAATTGGAAGTGAAAGATCCCAATCCTGCCAGCCCTGGTGTGCTCCTGCATCCCGTGGTGCCCCTCACACCTCTAGAAACCCAGAGCCTGCTGGGGGTGGGAGGTGCTTGGAGATCAATATCAGCTCTAATATTCAGCCCCTTAAGCATGAGCAGCCACTGGAAGCTCCGTGGGCTGATGCCTCTCATATGCTCTTTCCATTCCTCAGTGATTCTTTGTCTTCTCCTAACCACACTTCCTGGGCAAAGTGGTAGCAAGATGCTGGAGTCTCGAATGTGATCATGAGTCTTGGATTTGTTTTGGACTGGAGACTTGAGGAACAAAGAATTTCTTCTGCCTGGTCACCTCCAGGCTAGCCCAGCAGGGCTGCCTCCTTTGTCTGGTGAGCTGCTCACAATGAGCCTCTGGTTTGTGCCATCCTGCTGTTCCCTCCTGTGCTGCAAGTAGGGCAGCAGCAGCCACTCTGCTGGGCAGCAGCAGCCAGGGAAAGCTCTTCCCTGGCATCTGAAGAAGAAATCAGTTCCTTGTGGGCTCAGGGCAGGGATCAGGCTGGACAGAGCCTCTCTGCAGGGCTGGGGACTGGCCCTGTGTGGGTGGGTTCAGCTGTGCCACCAGGGAGGTTTACCCAAGGACTGGATGGGCAGGGATTGGAACAGGCTGCCCGGGGAGGTGGTGGAGTCAGCACCCCTGGAGGGGGTTCAAGAAAGGTGTGGCCATGGCACTTGGGAGCATGGCTTAATGGCCATTAATGGCCATTTCAAGTGTACCATTACCTAGAAAGGTTGGGCCATATGATCCTTGGGATCCCTTCCAGCCTGGCATTCTGATTCTATGATCCACTCTGCCCGCCAGCTGTCTGCAAGGGGGTAAAGTCTGCTCAAAAGGCACCAAGAGGCAGGAGCTGGACCTGTCTGAAAGGCTGGACACAGCCTCTCTGCAAGGCTGGGGACTGGCTCTGTGTGGGTGGGTTCAGCTGTGCCACCAGGGAGGCTTATCCAGGGATTGGATGGTCAGGGATTGGCACAGGCTGCCCAGGGCGGTGGTGGAGTCTCCATCCCTGGAGGTGTTCAAGAAGCCTGTGGCCATGGCCCTTTGGAACACAGTGTGGTGGCCATGGTGGTGTTGGGTTTGGTGCTTGGACTCAGTGATCTTTTCCAACCCAAACAATTCTAGGATCCCATGCTCAGGGCTGGGGCCAGAGTGGGGCTTGTGAGCAGTGCAGAAAAACTCTTGGTCTTACAGGAGCACACACATGGGCTGGGGAGGAGAACCATCGGTGTAAAGCTTGCCCTGTGCTCAGCCAGAGCTTCTGCTGATTCCAAAAGTCTCCCTGAGCTTCACCCTTCAGAAGGCCAATGGCATCCTGGCCTGAATCAGGAACAGTGTGGCCAGCAGGAGCAGGGAGGTCATTCTGCCCTGTGCTCAGCACTGCTTAGGCCACACCTTGAGTCCTGTGTCCAGTTCTGGGCTCCTCAGTTTAGGAAAGATGTTGAGCTGCTGGAAGGTGTCCAGAGAAGGGCAAGAAAGCTGGGGAGGGGGTCTGGAGCACAGCCCTGGGAGGAGAGGCTGAGGGAGCTGGGGTTGCTTAGCCTGCAGAAGAGGAGGCTCAGGGGAGACCTTCTTGCTCTTTCCAACTCCCTGAAGGGAGGTTGTAGCCAGCTGGGGGTTGGTCTCTTCTCCCAGGCAAGCAGCAGCAGAACAAGAGAACACAGTCTCAAGCTGTGCCAGGGGAGGTCCAGTCTGGAGGTGAGGAAGAAATTCTTCCCAGAAAGAGAGATTGGCCATTGGAATGTGCTGCCCAGGGAGGTGGTGGAGTCACCATCCCTGGAGGGGTGTAGGAAGAGACTGGATGGGCTGCTTGGTGCCATGGGTTAGTTGATCAGATGGTGTTGGGTGATAGCTTGGACTCGATGATCATGAAGGTCTCTTCCAACCTGGTCTGGTCTATTCTACTCTATTCCATTCCATTCCATTCCATTCCATTCCATTCCATTCCATTCCATTCCATTCCATTCCATTCTATTCTATTCTATTCTATTCTATTCTATTCTATTCTATTCTATTCTATTCTATTCTATTCTATTCTATTCTATTCTATTCTATTCTATTCTATCCTATCCTAATTTCCTTTCCATTCTATTTCCATTCCATCCCATCCCTCACAAACTGCCATCTCTTTAGGGTTCAACCTCAGCGTGGTGTAAGCAAGACCCAAGAGCAACCCCTGGGCCCCGTCCCCAGCTGGAGCACCCTCGTGTCACCTTGGGGAGCTGAGGACCCGCTGCCGAGTCAGGGAGCAAAAAGTCCCTCCCCCCCCACCAAATCTTTGCAAGGAGCAGCACTGGAGGACTTTGTCATCCCCCAGCACACAGCCAGCACTTGGAGCAGCTAATGTCAGATCAAGATCAACACTCTGCTCCGCACTCTCTGCCTTTCCCTGTAATAACTGCTGTCAGCTCAGCGCGGCGGAGAGGCCCTTTGACTCTCCTCTGAAGCAGGAATTACTGACTGCTGCCAGAGACAGGGCCTCAAATGCAATGAAAGAGAAGAGAAGTCATAAAAATCTTTGATCTAACTCAATATCACAACTTCTGGGTGTTTCTTTTCTTCTTCTCTTGCATTACCATAATCTCTGGGCTGAAATTAATCTGTGGTGTGGCTGCAGTTGTTGAAGATGATCTCTATTAGCATTCAGGATGATGACTCTCTATATTTTTTTCTCCTCCTCCTCCTCCTTCTTCTTTTTCTTCTTCTTCTTCTTAAGCAGCAGCAGCAATTCTTACTTTTTAAGCAGCTCCTATTTTAGGAGGAGATCTGGTTTGCCCTACAGAGTCTCCTCAGGGAAAGTTCAGGAGGTATTGGCAGAGCAACTGAATTTTACTCACAGTATCACAGTATTACCAAGGTTGGAAGAGACTTCAAAGATCATCGAGTCCAACCTGTCACCACAGACCTCATGACTAGACCATGGCACCAAGTGCCACATCCAGTCCCCTCTTGAGCGCCTCCAGGGACGGCAACTCAACCACCTCCCCACATCCTTTGGATCAAGCCACTTGTAGGTCTGAGAGTGCCAGCTGCTGACAGCTGGGGGGTGTCCAGGGTGCCTCAGGCTCTCTGCTAGACCAGTGCATGGGGGATCAGCTTTAGAAGAAGAGGACTTCTGACCTATTTGTCCTTTATTCAGCTGGTTACAGAGGTCTGGAGGTCTTGTTTTGCACTGAGAAGCTTCAATAGCCAGAGCAAAAATCCCTGCTTGACATAACTGTAGTTGTCCTTTTCTTAAAGGCAGAGCCTAACACTGTCACAATAACACATGGGATGGGGCTCAGTTGGGGGGGGAGATTTTTGCCTCTTTGGACAAGAAAAGAAGAAACTTCTACATTCAAAAGGACAGAATTTTCCTATAGATTCATTAAATGGACTGAAAGTGAGAAATAAGGCCGTTACCAGGACTGGATCTCTCTTCTTTGTAGGTTGGACTTGATGATCTCAAAGGTCTCTTCCAACCTGGTCAATTCAATTCAATTCAATTCAATTCAATTCAATTCAATTCAATTCAATTCAATTCAATTCAATTCAATTCAACTCTACTCTACTCTACTCTACTCTACTCTACTCTACTCTACTCTACTCTACTCTACTCTACTCTACTCTACTCTATTCTATTCTACTCTATTCTATTCTATTCTATTCTATTCTATTCTATTCTATTCTACTCTACTCTACTCTACTCTACTCTACTCTACTCTATTCTATTCTACTCTATTCTATTCTATTCTATTCTATTCTATTCTATTCTATTCTACTCTACTCTACTCTACTCTTTAGAATCATAGAATCAACCAGGTTGGAAAAGACCTCAGAGAGCATCACGTCCAACCTATTATCTAATACCTAACACCTCCTGACAACTAAACCATGGCTCCACGTGCCACATCTAAGCCTTCTTTGAACACCTCCAGGGATGGTGACTCCACCACCTCCCTGGGCAGCACATTCCAATGGCCAATCTCTCTTTCTGGGAAGAACTTCTTCCTCACCTCCAGCCTAAACCTCCCTTGGCACAGCTTGAGACTGTGGCCTCTTGTTCTGCCACTGCTTGCCTGCCAGAGGAGGTTCAGGCTGGATGTCAGGAAGAAGTTCTTCCCAGCAAGAGAGATTGGCCATTGGGATGTGCTGCCCAGGGAGGTGGTGGAGTCCCCATCCCTGGAGGTGTTCAAGAGGGGATTGGATGTGGCACTTGGTGCCATGGTTTAGTGCTCATGAGGTGTTGGGTGACAGGTTGGACTTGATGATCCTTGAGGTCTTTTCCAACCTTATTGATTCTATGATTCAATGATTCTAAAATGCTTCACCTGGGCTGTGACACCAGGCAGAGAGGTTGTGCTGGCTTGCAGGGGCCAGCAAGAAGCAAGAGTCTTGGTCCAAACCAGCTTCTTTCTGGGTTGGTTCTCTGTGCCTGGGCCTGCCCAGTTCACCCCAGGCCAGATCTGGGTGCTGGAGAGAGCTCAAAATACTGGTGGCACAAGGGGAGTGGGACAGCAAGGGCCAGCAGTACATCCCCATCCCAGGCAGCAGTGCTGGAGCAGACAGCTGCAAGCATCCCATGATAAGCTCTGCATTGGAAAGGTCACTGACCCAGCTTCTGCAAGCTGGGAAAGCAGCTTAAAAGTACAGAGAGTCACTAATTGGTCGTTTGAACTTTTCTAGAGGGTCCTTGCAACAGGGACAGCAGCTCCTGCTGACTCAGTGTGGCTGAAAAGAAGAGGTTCCACTAATGAAGGCTCAACAAGGAGGAGGAGGAGGCGGTGGCCTTCTGCTCTGGGTAGGGACTTTCAGTCCCTTTGGGCAGGGCAGTTCTGCACTTGTGCTTGCTTGTGCAGGAGAGGAGTAAGGTGAAAACCTTCCCTTCTCCATGAGTTTTACAGCTCAGTGTCCCTCCCACCCCAGGTTTTAACCCCAGGAGGTGAGCAGAGACATAGAAAGAGAGATTGGCCATTGGGATGCGCTGCCCAGGGAGGTGCTGGAGTCACCATCACTGGAGGTATTTAGGAAGAGCCTGGATGGGGTGCTTGGTGCCATGGTTTAGTTGATTAGATGGTGTTGGGTGATAGCTTGGACTTGATGATCTCAAAGGTCTCTTCCAACCTGGTCAATTCAGTTCAATTCAATTCAATTCAATTCAATTCAATTCAATTCAATTCAATTCAATTCAATTCAATTCAATTCAATTCAATTCAATTCAACTCTACTCTGTTCTATTCTATTCTATTCTATTCTATTCTATTCTATTCTATTCTATTCTATTCTATTCTATTCTATTCTATTCTATTCTTATTCTATTCTATTCTATTCTATTCTATTCTATTCTATTCTATTCTATTCCCTGAGGGGAGGTTGTAGCCAGGTAGGGGTTGGTCTCTTCTCCCAGGCAACCAGCACCAGAACAAGAGGACACAGTCTCAAGCTGTGCCAGGGGAAGTTTAGGCTGGAGGTGAGGAAAAAGTTCTTCCCAGAGAGAGTTGTTAGCCCTTGGAATGTGCTGCCCAGGGAGGTGGTGGAGTCACCATCCCTGGAGGTGTTCAAGAGGGGCTTGGATGTAGCACTTGGTGCCATGGTCTAGTCATGAGATCTGTGGTGACAGGTTGGACTCGATGATCTTCGAGGTCTCTTCCAACCTTAGTGATTCTATGATTGATTGATTCTATGATTGATTCAGGTGTGCAAGGGCTCAAGCTGGGCTGCTGGGGAACAGGTGGGCTGCTGTGGGATCATTTCTGCGCACCAGCCCATGACTTTTTGTTCCAACACCTAACCTCCAGCACCAGGGCCTTGCAAAGTATCTCTCAACTGCAGCCCGAGCAGGAGGTTGCCATGGAGATGGGAAGTAGCTGGGTGCTAGTGTTTGGGTTTGTTTTCCTCTGCAAATGCATTGTTGCAAAACACACCAGGGGGAAGCAGAGGAGCCAGGGCATCTCTGGAGAAGGGAGAACTTCAGGCTTAGGGTGGCACAGAGGCAAAACCCCACTCACCTTGGAACATGGAGGTTGTTGCCATTGGGCATGAACCCCCAGAGCTGGGCTCTGCAGAGCAGGCTTCAGTTCAAAGGGGACAGAGAATCACAGAGTTACAGAATTGTCAGGGCTGGAAGGGAGCTCAAGGCTCAGCCAGCTCCAACCCCCTGCCATGGGCAGGGACTCCTCACACTACAGCAGGTTGCTCACAGCCACATCCAGCCTGGCTGCAAACACCTCCAGGGATGAGGCTTCCACCACCTCCCTGGGCAACCTGTGCCAGGCTCTCACCACCCTCCAGGGGAACAATTTCTTCCTCACATCCAATCTGAATCTCCCCACTTCTAGGTTTGCTCCATCCCCCCAGTCCTATCATTCCCTGACACCCTCAAAAGTCCCTCCCCAGCTTTCTTGTAGCCCCCTTCAGATCCTGGAAGGCCACAATAAGGTCTCCTCCCTGGGCTACCTGTAGCAGTGTCTTGAGCACCCTCCTGCTGCAGCCCCTTGCGAAGTTGTAAGAACGAAAGCAGTGGACACGAGTGGTGACCAAAGGCCTCTGGAAATCCCAAGGTCAACCAGAACCCCTTCTGGGGCTGCTTGCTTGTCCCTTGATGAAGATTTAAAAAGGGCAGTTAAGTTTGGGCTGGCAATTTGGCACATCACCATTAATCTCCAGTGAAATCAGGTGGTGCTTGTGTCTGGGGGAGCTCAGCTCCTGCATCATTTTACTCCCAACGAGCAGCAGCCATAATTGCTCTTCTAGTTGACAGCACTTTGTGGATGGTTTCATTGACAGCTCCCCTGGTATTTATGCACACAAGTCATTTACTTCAGGGAAACTTGCCCACTGAGGGCTTAATTCACCTCCCCTCGTTCCCCAGCCCTCCCTAAGCCAGCCGGCAGCAGGGCTGTGGGTGAAATGCACTGAGGAATGGAATGGAATGGAATGGAATGGAATGGAATGGAATGGAATGGAATGGAATGGAATGGAATGGAGTGGAGTAGAGTAGAGTAGAGTAGAGTAGAGTAGAGTAGAGTAGAGTAGAGTAGAGTAGAGTAGAGTAGAGTAGAGTAGAATAGAATAGAATGGAATAGAATGGAATGGAATAGAATAGAGTAGAATAGAATAGAGTAGAATGGAATGGAATGGAATGGAATGGAATGGAATGGAATGGAATGGAATGGAATGGAATGGAATGGAATGGAATGGAATGGAATGGAATGGAATAGAATAGAGTAGAATAGAATAGAATAGAGTAGAATGGAATGGAATGGAATAGAATAGAATAGAATAGAATAGAATAGAATAGAATAGAATAGAATAGAATAGAATAGAACAGAACAGGTTGGAAAAGATCTCTGAGATCACCAAGTCCAGCCTATCACCCAACATCATCTCATCAACTCAACCATGGCACCAAGTGCCTCATCCAGGCTCCAGTGATGGGGACTCCACCACCTCCCTGGGCAGCACATCCCAAGGGCCAATCTCTCTTTCTATGAAGAACTTTCTCCTCACCTCCAGCTTAAACCTCCCCTGGCACAGCTTGAGACTGTGTCCTCTTGTTCTGGTGCTGTCTGCCTGGGAGAAGAGACCAACCCCCACCTGGCTACAACCTCCTTTCAGGGAGTTGGAGAGAGCAAGAAGGTCTCCCCTGAGCCTCCTCTTCTGCAGGCTAAGCAACCCCAGCTCCCTCAGCCTCTCCTCCCAGGGCTGTGCTCCAGACCCCTCCCCAGCCTTGTTGCCCTTCTCTGGACACCTTCCAGCATCTCAACATCTTTCCTAAACTGAGGGGCCCAGAACTGGACACAGGACTCAAGCTGTTGCCTAAGCAGTGCTGAGCACAGGGCAGAATGACTTCCCTGCTCCTGCTGGCCACACTGTTCCTGATGCAGGCCAGGATGCCATTGGCATCTTAGGAAGAAGTTCTTCATAGAGAGAGAGATTTGGAATTGGAATGTGCTGCCCAGGGAGGTGGTGAAGACTCCATCATTGGAGGTGTTTAGGAGGAGAGTTAATGGGGTGCTCGGTGCCATGGTTTAGTTGATTAGATGGTGTTGGGTGATAGGTTGGAATTGATGATCTCAAAGGTCTCTTACAACCTGTTCTGTTCTGTTCTGTTCTGTTCTATTCTATTCTATTCTATTCTATTCTATTCTATTCTATTCTATTCTATTCTATTCTATTCTATTCTATTTCCTCCATGGCTCCCCTCACATGGAGTCCTGCAGGACTCACCTCCCAGGATCTCACCTCTTTCTTTTGGCTGCTGGAGCTTTTCTCTCCATGAGCAAAGAACAAGTTTGCCTTTCTCCATCCCACCTCCCTGGCTGTGAGTGCAGACACTGCCAAGCCCTGGCTGGGGCAGGGCTGTGTGGGAGGGGGTGTGCACAGGGGGATTGTTTTAGCATTAATAGGTTTCCTTGCAAATTACAGGGTGCTGCACAATGTTCTCCCTGCTGCAAACTTCACAGATGATCCCAGCCCTTGGCTTATGCTGTGCTGTTTCCAGCAGGTCTGATGGAAATGTTCTTCCCCAAGCTGGGGGAGAGCAGCTGCTGGATGCTTTTCTCTGCCTGGTAGGGAGGTTGAGCTGATTTCTGGAAAGAAAAGCTGCTTTCTCCCCCTCCCTCTCTCAGTAATGAAGTGCAGCACTTTATTTCCAGAGATTTCAGTGTCTTTCCAGAGATTTCAGTGTCAGCCTGTCAGCCCCAGGCCATGAGTTCTCATCCAGCACTGATCCTGGTATGGGCTGGGCTGTGGGGAGGACCCCAGTGTCTGGGGACTCTAAGTGCCCAGAGCTGGGGGATGCTGGGGGTGGAACAGCTTCCTGCCTGCCAGCAACTGTCCCTGCTGTGGAAAGGCCTAATCAGGGTTGCTTTGGCTGTTTCTGTATGGCAGCTGAGGTCAAACATCAAAGCCTGAGATCTGCTGAGCAGTGCTCCTGATCCTCAGACCCCAGCTCAGCTGAGCTGTTGGCCTTTGCACCCTGCTTCCAGCGGCAAGGGGTTAGGAAATGTCCAGGGGGTGTCCACCTTTGTCCCTGGAGCGTGTCTGGGATGGCAGCCTGGGGCGACTGCCAGGCACTGCCAGGCACCTCCTGCAGCTGTGGGGCTTCACCTCGCCTCAACCTCTGGAGAGCTTGCAGTGGTTCCACTGAACCCTCTGCTCCGGCTCCAGAGGCATTGCCCTGAAAAGCTGCAGCAGAAGGCTCGGCACCCAAGCTAGACCTGCCTGTTGGGATGTGCCCGCGCTCTGAGCGCTGTCTCCAAGCAGCACAGCCTGGCTCTCCGAGCGCCCAAAGCTCTGTGATGTGATCTAACACCATCGAGGAGCATCTCCCCTTGCTGTAGTTAGCCCATTGGAGCGAGACCTGGAAAGGAAATGGGAGCCAGAGGGGATGGAAAGCAAACCACGAGCAGCTCATTCTTCATGGGCTGGAGCCTGCCAGGGGCTTGCTTTCAAAGGGCCTTGTTCTGCAGACAACTGATGAGTGTGGCAGCACTGAGTGGCTTTCTCCAGGATAGTAAAGCAGAAGAACAAGTGTTTGCTGCAGCAGCCCCCGGGGACTGCATCCTTATAAATAATCCAGGCACTGCCAGCTCCTGCCTTCTCCTTTCTGCTATGGAGAAGGGTAGGGAAGGGCAGGGGGGAACTGGCAGCTCACCCATCCAGCCCTGGATTTGGAAGTGAAGAAACAGGAGGAGGCACAGGGAAAGCTTTGGCTTAATGGACACCACAGGCAGCTCTTTGCTTCAAGTGCATTTGCTTGCCCTGTCCTACCAGACCTGGAGAAGCTCATCCTGATGCTATGAGATCTTTGGCCCATGGAGCCCTGGCTGGGAGCTCAGATTTCACTGCAGATGGAGAGAAACCTCCTTGAGCCTTCATCTCCTGGCTGTAAACCCCTTTGTAACTTACCCTGCTGAAGGCAATTCCTTGCTGCAGAACCACTCCACTGATGTGCCCCTGGCAGAGTTCTCCACCACATCTTCCAGGGGCTGAAGGGGGCTACAGGAGAGGTGGGAAGGGGCTTTGTACAAGGGCTTGTAGTAACAGGGTGAGAGGCAATGGGTGGAGTCTTGAGGAGACGTAGACTGGAGATTAGAAAGAGATTATTTCCAGTGAGGGTGGTGAGACACTGGCACAGGCTGCCCAGGGAGGCTGTGGATGTTCTCTCCCTGGAGGCCACAGAATCACAGTATCACTAAGGTTGGAAGAGACCTCAAAGATCATCAAGTCCAACCTGTCGCCACAGACCCCATGGCTAGACCTTGGCACCAAGTGCCACATCCAATCCCCTCTTGAACACCTCCAGGGATGGGGACTCCACCACCTCCCTGGGCAGCACATCCCAATGGCAAATCACTCTCTTTGGGAAGAACTTTCTCCTCACCTCCAGCCTAAACTTCCCCTGGTGCAGCTTGAGACTGTCCTCTTGTTCTGGTGCTGATTGCTAGAGAGAAGAAGCCAACCCCTTCCTGGCTACAACCTCCCTTCAGGGAGTTGCAGAGAGCAAGAAGGTCTCCCCTGAGCCTCCTCTTCTGCAGGCTAAGCAACCCCAGCTCCCTCAGCCTCTCCTCCCAGGGCTGTGCTCAAGGCCTCTCCCCAGCCTTGTTGCCCTTCTCTGGACACCTTCAAGTGTCTCGATGTTCTTCTTAAACTGAGGGGCCCAGAACTGGACACAGGACTCAAGGTGTGGCCTAACCAGTGCTGAGTACAGGGCACAATGACCTCCCTGCTCCTGCTGGCCACACCATTCCTAATGCAGGCCAGGATGCCGTTGGCCTTCTTGGCCACCTGGGCACACTGCTGGCTCATGTTTAGGCAGCTGTCAATCAGCACCCCCAGGTCCCTCTCTGTTTGGCAGCTCTCAGCCACTCTGCCCCCAGCCTGTAGCTCTGCCTGGGGTTGCTGTGGCCAAAGTGCAGCCCCTGGCACTTGGACTTGTTGAATGCCATCCTGTTGGACTCTGCCCATCTGTCCAGTCGGTCGAGGTCCCTCTGCAGAGCCCTTCAGCCCTCTAACTGACCAACCTCTGCTCCCAACTTGGTGTCATCTGCAAATTTGCTGATGACTGTCTCAATCCCCTCATCCAGATCATCAGTGAAGACATTGAAGAGGATGGGGCCCAGCACTGATCCCTGGGGCACACCACTGGTGACTGGCCTCCAGCTGGATTCATTCACCACCCCTCTCTGGGCCTAGCCCTCCAGCCAGTTCCTAACGCAGTTCAGAGTGTTGTTGTCCAAGCCATGAGCTGACAGCTTAGCCAGCAGTTTGCTGTGGGGGATGGTGTCAAAGGCCTTGCTGAAGTCCAGGCAGACCACATCCACAGCCTGCCCCACATCTACCAGGCAGTCACCTGAGCATAGAAGGAGATCAGGTTGGAGAGGCAGGTGTTCAAGGCCAGGCTGGATGAGACCTTGAGCAGCCTGTGCTGGTGGGAGGTGTCCCTGCCCGTGGCAGGGGGTTGGAACTGGAGGATCTTTAAGGTCCCTTCCAACCCAACCCGTTCTGTGAGTCTGTGAGCCTCCTGGTGCTCTTCCAACCCAACCCAACCCATTCTGGGAGTCTATGAGCCTCCTGGTGCTCTTCTCCTCGTTGTGCCGCCCAGGGAGGGCTGGTGCCCGCGGCCGGCTGCCCCGGGAGCCGTCGGAGGGCGCGCCGCCCACGTTAGCTGCCAGGCGGCCGCCCCACGGCCAGGACGGCTGCTGAGGCTGCCGAGGCATGGCTTTGAGTGACATTTCCCTGGGCCTCCTGCTCAGCTGGTGCTCCCTACGTGTGAACAAACCCTCCTGCTTCCCGGGAGGAGGTGTGGGGGTACCTTCTGTCCCCTCACCTGGCATCAAAGCTCTCTCCTACGTACTTCTGGCAGAGGCAGGGACGCAGCAGCTGTAAGAAGCTCAGGTTGTCACGGTGGGAGATGAAAGTGAGATACCCAGAGCCTGAAACGTTGGGCATGTTGTGTCTGAGGATGAGTCTGAGGTTAAGCAGTTGTTTATTCATTGCTTCTGTTCAAAGTCTCTTTGGTGGCTCTGGCTTTTTGAATTTGGGCTTCACAAGTCTCAGAAGCTTGTTCTGTCGGGGGGAAAGGGGGAGGGAGGAGGGGGAAAGAAGGACAGAAAGAGGCAGGAAAGTTTCCCAAAGCAAATGGAAGTTCTTTTGCTGGGGGCTGGAGTTGTCTACCAGCTGCTTATGCTCAGATCTCTGAACACAGGGTGGAGAGAAAGGGAGAAGTGAGGTCCCTGCCGTGGCTGCAGCAGCTCTTCCTCAGGCTCCTGTTGCTAGCAGCAGCTCCCAGAAGCCTTTCCGGTGGGGGGAATAAGTCCACCTCTGCACCTAAAGGCGAGGGGGTTTCTTTGTTTCCTTGATGTCCTTGTCCATGGTGCCTATAATTCTCACAACTGGCTCTAGCTCCTGCCTTCTCCCCCTCTGCTCAGCCCTGGGGAGACCCCACCTGGAGTACTGCCTCCAGTTCTGGAGCCCCTATGACAAGAGGGATCTGGAAGTGCTGAAAGGTGTCCGGAGCAGGGCCACGAGGATGAGCAGAGGGCTGGAGCAGCTCTCCTGTGAGGACAGACTGAAGGAGTTGGGGCTGTTCAGTCTGGAGAAGAGAAGGCTCCCAGGTGACCTCATTGTGGCCTTCCAGGATCTGAAGGGGGCTACAGGAAGGCTGGGGAGGGACTGCTCAGGATCTCAGGTAGTGATAGGACTAGGGGGAATGGAATGAAGCTGGAGGTGGGGAGGTTCAGGCTGGAGGGGGAGGAGGAAGTTCTTCCCCATGAGAGTGGTGAAGCCCTGGAATGGGTTGTGCAGGGAGGTGGTTGAGGCCCCGTCCCTGGAGGTGTTTAAGCCCAGGCTGGATGAGGCTCTGGCCAGCCTGATGTAGTGTGGGGTGTCCCTGCCCATGGCAGGGGGGTTGGAGCTAGATGAACCTTGTGGTCCCTTCCAACCCTGACTGATTCTATGATTCTATTTTTGCTTCTGGTATCTTTCCCCCCACCCCTTCTTGTTGAAGTTCTTGCAGAACAGCCAGGGCTGCTCCATCAGTGCAGGGTCTTTCTCTCCAGCCTCAGTCTCTGGCCCAGATCATTCCTGCAAAAGCTCTGCAGGGCTTGTGTAAAGATGAGGGGAACAGTCTGATCCCGAAGGAAGAGCATGTTCTGCATCCGAGGAACAGATGGGCAGTGCAGGAAACTCCATTTAGATTCCCCTGGCAGGGAGGTGAGGAATGCTCTGAGCCTCTGAGAGGCTCTTCTGGCTTTCAGCTGAGCAGCTCTGCACACAGCCATGTGGAGCACAGGGAGTGCACAGGGAGCCCTGCTGCAGTCACAGAGACAGAGGATGGGTTGGGTTGGATGGGACCTTAAAGCTCATCCAGTTCCAACCCCCTGCCAAGGGCAGGGACACTTCCCACCAGCCCAGCTTGCTCAAGGCCTTATCCAACCTGGCCTTGAACACCTCCAGGGAGGGGGCAGCCATGACCTCCCTGGGCAATCTGTTACAGTGTCTCCCCAGCCTCACTGTGAAGAACTCCTCATCCTGGCTGACTGCACAGATGGGCAGAGTCCAACAGGATGGTATTCAACAAATCCAAGTGCCAGGTGCTGCACTTTGGCCACAGCAACCCCAGGCAGAGCTACAGGCTGGGGACAGAGTGGCTGGAGAGCAACCAGGCAGAAAGGGACTTAGGAGTACTGGTCTATAGTAGGCTGAACATGAGCCAGCAGTGTGCCCAGGTGGCCAGGAAGGCCAATGGCATCCTGGCCTGCATCAGGAACAGTGTGACCAGCAGGAGCAGGGAGGTCATTGTGCCTTGTGCTCAGCACTGCTTAGGCCACACCTTGAGTCCTGTGTCCAGTTCTGGGCTCCTCAGGTCAGGAAAGATGTTGAGCTGCTGGAAGGTGTCCAGAGAAGGGCAACAAAGCTGGGGAGGGGTCTGGAGCACAGCCCTGGGAGGAGAGGCTGAGGGAGCTGGGGTTGCTTAGCCTGCAGAAGAGGAGGCTCAGGGAGACCTTCTTGCTCTCTACAACTCCCTGAAGGGAGGCTGTAGCCAGGTGGGGCTTGGTCTCTTCTCCCAGGCAGCCAGCACCAGAACAAGAGGACACAGTCTCAAGCTGCACCAGGGGAAGTTTAGGCTGGAGGTGAGGAGAAAGTTCTTCCCAGAGAGAGTTGTTGGCCACTGGAATGTGCTGCCCAGGGAGGTGGTGGAGTCCCCAACCCTGGAGGTGTTGTAGAGGGGACTGGATGTGGCACTTGGTGCCATGGTTTAGTCATGGGGTCTGTGGTGCCAGGTTGGACTTGGTGATCTTTGAGGTCTCTTCCAGCCTTGGTGATTCTGTGATCTCCAGTCTCAATCTGGAAGAGCCACAAGGATCCATGCTTGCACAGAGCCTTCTTGCTCAGCATCCCCTCTGCACCTGCAAGGGGGCTGTGGCAAGCAGGATGTTAATCTCAGCCTTTTGTACCTTTTCTCCTCTAGTGAAACGGGCATGGAACCAGCATTGTCACGGGGGGGTGCCTGTGGCCAGAGGGCTCTGCTTTTGCCAGCTCGAGCAGCCTGAAGCCCTCCAGCTCTCACATCCGTAATGGATCTCCCTGGCTTGGCCCTGGGGAGTGCTGCAGAGGGCCAGCCAAAGCCTTTCCTGACGATGCTGGTGTTTGCAGCAGGCTGCTGATGGAAGAGGATTTCAGGTACAGCAATTCCTCAACCCCCAGCACAGCAGTGTTTAACTAGTAATCTGCTTTCCCAGAAAGTCCTCTAATCCCAGGGGCCGGGGCGTGAGGCGCTGCGGCTGCCCCTCGCTGGCCTCATGGCTCCCTGCCCAGAGCGAAGCCATGGGGGAGCTGGGTAGGGCAATGTGCTGCCTGGAGCCTTGCAGGGCTGGGGTGTGGGGAGCAGCACCTGGGCACTCCAGGAGGACAGGACAGATCCTGACCTTACTCCACTGACCTGCAAGGATCAGCAGATAGGCAGAGAAACCCAAACCTGAGCTGATGAACCAAGATCCTCTTTCCTGGCTTTTGGCAGCAACTCCTTTGGGAAGGACGTCCTTGCTCAGCACGGTTTATCTTCTGCACAAGCCAGCTGGATGTGGTCAGGTGGGAAGCTGCCACTCTGGAAGGGTCTCCAGGCTCAATACCCTCTTGAATAAATCCCATGGAGTGAGGAAGGGAAGAATTGTTCCCAGTCTCCAGCCTAACCCTCCCCTGGCACAACTTAAGCTCTTCTTCACAGAGGAAAAACAAAAACCAGAAGGATGTCCTAATTCCTTTAGGAAGCCTCCAGAGATGCAAACCTTGGCCAACACTTTTCCCCTCCTGCTGTCTCAGGTAGACTCTTTGGGTGTCTGCTGGGGAGCAGCCCCAAGGTGGATATTTGTCATGTCCTGTGGGCACCTGGGTCCTGCTCCTCCAGACGTAGCACTGGGACACTGGCCTCATTCTGTTTGCCTCTTGGGCTGTGATGAATGCACAGCAGTGCTTTCAACTGCCTAATTAAACCTCTAATTTGGATTTACCAGCAGTTTGCTAACACTGATCTCTACAGATAGGCAGAAATCAGCAATGCAGAGCTGCTCGCTCCGGGGCGGGGGAGGGATGCTGGCAACTGCCAGGCCAGCCACAGCAACAACTGCAAAGGGTTAATGCAGCACTCCCTGAGCATTCCCTGCCAGCATTTCGGCTTGTTTAGCCAGCTCAGAATGGCAAATGATTAAACCCAGCTAATAATTCGTTTAAGTGGACATTAATTAGCTTTGACTAATAACGAGGAGCCCTCCTACACCCCCGTGCTTATCCAGAGACCTTCCCCAGGTTAATGGCACAGAAAGGAGCCCAGTGAATAGCTGATACTGTCAGCTTCTTGAAAAGGATTGCCCCAGACAGGAGGAATAAATTAACTGCTGACTCCAGAGAAGTCAAAAGGTACAATTATCCTGCCTGGAGCGTCCTGCCCTGACCTGTGGCTGCTGTGAACGAGCCACAGCCACAGAATCATAGAATTAATAAGGTTGGAAGAGACCTCAAAGATCATCAAGTCCAACCTGCCACCCAACACCTCATGACTACTAAACCATGGCACCAAGTGCCACATCCAGGCCCCTCTTGAACACCTCCAGGGATGGGGACTCCACCACCTCCCTGGGCAGCACATCCCAATGGCTAACAACTCTCTCTGGGAAGAACTTTCTCCTCACCTCCAGCCTAAACTTCCCCTGGCACAGCTTGAGACTGTGTCCTCTTGTTCTGGTGCTGGTTGCTAGAGAGAAGAGGCCAACCCTTTCCTGGTGACAACCACCTTTCAGGTAGTTGGAGAGAGCAATGAGGTCTCCCCTGAGCCTCCTCTTCTGCAGGCTAAGCAACCCCAGCTCCCTCAGCCTCTCCTCATAGTGCTGTGCTCGAGGCCTCTCGCTGGCCTCGTTGGTCCAGTCAGCCCCTTGTGAGGTCAATCTGCCCTTTGTGGGGTTGTGAGGGGTCTGTGAAGGGTCTGTGAGGGTTCTCTGAGGGCTGTGCACCACACTCAGCATCGCTGATCCGTTCCTCAGTGCTGAAGGATGAGCTTGGTTAAGCCCCTGAAGCACCTCTGAGGGCGCGGGAGCTGGAGTGCAGCCTCAGCTTCCACTGATTTGCTTTTTGTCAGTAATTGAGGTCGAGAGGACTCGAGTCTCCCTCTGAGCATGAGCTTAAGTGGAGATAAAAATCAAACCTCCATCTCCTGCTGGCTGCCAGGAGGAGCTTGGCTCTTCCAGAAGCAAAGCTTTATGCTCTCAGCAGGCTCGCTGCTGTCCTAGGACCCTGCTCACCCCAGGAGCAATAAATAACCTCCCTCACAGTTAAACTGCAGCTACAAAGAGAGAATTAAACACAGTGAACCGAAAAGTGAGCCCCAAACAGATCCTTTCTATCTTTGCCAGAATCTCAAAGGCTTCCCCCACTGGGCTTTAGGATGGTTGGGGGATTTTTCTTCCTCCTTAGCCAGCCACAAGTTGGTTTAGCAGACCTTGAGCACATCCTCTGCTACCCTGCCAAGAATCATAGAATCACAGAATCAATAAGGTTGGAAGAGACCTCACAGAGCATCAAGTCCAACCTGGCACCCAACACCTCCTGACTAACTAAACCATGGCACCAAGTGCCACATCCAGTCCCCTCTTGAACACCTCCAGGGATGGGGACTCCACCACCTCCCTGGGCAGCACATTCCAGTGGCTAACGACTCTCTCTGGGAAGAACTTCCTCCTCACCTCCAGCTTACACTTCCCCTGGCACAGCTTGAGACTGTGTCCTCTTGTTCTGCTGCTGGGTGCCTGGGAGAAGAGAACAACCCCCACCTGGCTACAATCTCCCTTCAGGGAGTTGGAAAGAGCAAGAAGGTCTCCCTGAGCCTCCTCTTCTCCAGGCTAAGCAACCCCAGCTCCCTCAGCCTCTCCTCACACAGCTGTGCTCAGGGCCTCTCCCAGCCTCGTTGCCCTTCTCTGGACACCCTCCAGCATCTCAACATCTTTCCTAACCTGAGGAGCCCAGAACTGGACACAGGACTCAAGGTGTGGCCTAAGCACATCTTGTGGTTTTTCCTGGGGGGGGAGGAGGGGGTTAACTCCAGCACTGAGAGTGCTGCACAGGTCACAGAATCACAGAATCACCAATGCTGGAAGAGACCTCAAAGATCATCAAGTCCAACCTGGCACCACAGACCTCCTGACTAAACCATGGCACCAAGTGCAACATCCAATCCCCTCTTGAACACCTCCAGGGATGAGGACTCCACCACTTCCCTGGGCAGCACATCCCAATGGCTAACAACTCTCTCCTCACCTCCAGCCTGAACTTCCCCTGGTGCAGCTTGAGACTGTGTCCTCTTGTTCTGGTGCTGGTTGCTAGAGAGAAGAGGCCAACCCTTGAGACCCTGCAACCCTTCACACCTTGGCTCCTTGCAGAGGTGGACGTGGGGCTGCACCACCACATCTGCTGCTGAAGTTTCCCTCTCCTGCTCCAGGAATGAATTACACTGCGGCAAGTTATATTTGGAGCTCCCAGGCACTGCTCTCCATCCTCTGCCTTTTGATGTTTGAGAGGTCTGCCTGAGCTGCCTGTGTGCTGGTTGAAAGTTATCAAAGTTTTATCATACATTTCTCCCCCCCCCCCCCATGTATAAAAACACTTTCTGCAGCTCCTGCCCTCCCCTTGGGTCTCTTCCCAACGCAGTCAGCCCGCACCGAGCCACCACCACCTTCCCCCAGCCTCCCAGGAACCAGCCTCTGGCAGCAGCAGTGGGGTTTAACCACCCATTAGATATTGATCAGTTATTGAGAAGAGCTCTCCTCAGTCTAGTCCAGGCTAAACAGCCCCAGGTCTCTCAGCCTTTCCACCTCAGAGAGATCACAGAATCACCAAGGTTGGAAAAGACCTCAAAGCTCATCGAGTCCAACCTGGCACCACAGACCTCTTGACTAAACCATGGCACCAAGTGCCACATCCCATCCCCTCTTCAACACCTCCAGGGATGGGGACTCCACCACCTCCCTGGGCAGCACATTCCAGTGGACAATCTCTCTTTCTATAAACAACTTCTTCCTAACATCCAGCCCAAACCTCCCCTGGCACAGCTTGAGACTGTGTCCTCTTGTTCTGGTGCTGCTTGCCTGGGAGAAGAGACCAAGCCCCACCTGGCTACAACCTCCCTTCAGGGAGTTGGAGAGAGCAAGAAGGTCTCCCCTGAGCCTCCTCTTCTCCAGGCTAAGCAACCCCAGCTCCCTCAGCCTCTCCTCACAGGGCTGTGCTCCAGACCCCTCCCCAGCTTTCTTGCCCTTCTCTGGACACCTTTAAGTGTCTCAATGTCCTTCTTGAACTGAGGAGCCCAGAACTGGACACAGGACTCAAGGTGTGGCCTAAGCAGTGCTGAGCACAGGGACAGCATGACTTCCCAGGGGCAGAATGGCTTTGGGCACTCCCCCTCTGAGCCACCCCTCACCCCAGGATCCTGAGAGGCTTCCATCAATTCCCATTCACACCCAGCTAGGTGGGATTTTGTGCAAGGATCTTGCATCTGGCCTGGCAGGGAAATCTTATTTGTCCTTTCTTGGAGCAAGCAGAGGGAGAATGGTCAATACAATCAGAAAGTGGCAAAAGGTAAGGAAGGAAACGAGCTCCTGCCGTGCAGAGGAGACAGCTGCTGAGGCTCGGAGCCTATAGATTTATAGAGATCCGTGGGCTGGGCTCAATTAGGGGCAGAACAGACTCTCCAGGGCTGTTGTTATGGTGCCATATGGTTTCCTAGCCCTTGCTATGTTAATATCAGCCTCCTGGGTTTAATCTCATCTCTGGGTAATGAAGGTGGAGAAAGCACAACAGAAAACACCCGCCTGGCGGTGGCTCATTCCGGACCTGGCTACGTGAGGCCGCTCCAACGCGGGCTGCATCCAGAGGAGTGTGGCCAGCAGATCCAGGGAGGATCTCCTCCCCCTCCTCTCTGCCCTGCTGAGACCTCACCTGAAATATTGCCTCCAGTTCTGGGCTCCCCAGTTCAAAAAGGGACAGGGATCTGCTGGAGAGAGTCCAACAGAGGCTACCAGGAGGGACTGCAGCACTGCCCTGTGAGGAGAGGCTGAGAGCCCTGGGGCTGTTCAGGCTGGAGAGGAGAAGGCTGAGAGGGGATGCAATAAGTGTTTATCAATATCTGAGGGCTGGGGGGCAGGAGGGAGGGTTCAGGCTCTGCTCAGCTGCACCTAGGGATAGGACAAGGGGCAATGGATACAAGCTACAGCACAGGAGGTTCCACCTCAACATGAGGAAGAACTTCCTCACTGTGAGGCTCCCAGAGCCCTAGAGCAGGCTGCCCAGAGAGGTTGTGGAGTCTCCTTCTCTGGAGCCTTTCCAGCCCCATCTGGATGTGTTCCTGTGTGACCTGTGTCTGATTCTCTGGTCCTGCTCTGGCAGGGGGTTGGACTGGGTGATCTCCTGAGGTCCCTTCCAGCCCCTACCATCCTGTGAGCCTGTGAACGTCCTCTGAAGCCGCTGAGCTGAGAGAGGGAGACAGGCACTGCCCGAGAAGGGCACTGCAGCTCTGCTCTCTGGTGAGTGAGAGTGGGCAATAAAGGTGCAATTATGTTGAGCCACACGAAGAGAGAAGATGAATGATGGCCTCGCATTTATATAGCACATTTCATCCCACACCACTGAGCTAAGTGACTGATATACAAATTGCACTGGGAGAGAGCACTGCAGCCCTCCCTGCCACCCAGCAAGGGAGAAGGGAGATCATCATTTGTTAAAGCAAACTTACTTATTAATGCAAACCCTACAATTGGGGTGAGCTCTGCTGGGCAAAGATGAATCAGAAGTGACAAAACTCCACCAACCTCGTGCTGAGTGTGCTGGAGGATGAATGGGAGAATAATTGAGCCACTTGGATCCTTCCACAGCATCACCAAGGTGGGAAGAGACCTCAAAGATCATCAAGTCCAACCTGTCACCACAGACCCCATGATTAGACCATGGCACCAAGTGCCACATCCAATCCCCTCTTGAACACCTCCAGGGACGGTGACTCCACCACCTCCCCAGGCAGCACATTCCAATGGCTAACAACTCTCTCTGTGATGAACTTCTTCCTCACATCCAGCCTAAACTTCCCCTGGCACAGCTTGAGACTGTGTCCTCTTGTTCTGGTGCTGGTTGCTAGAGAGAAGAGGCCAACCCTTTCCTGGTGACAACCACCTTTCAGGTAGTTGGAGAGAGCAATGAGGTCTCCCCTGAGCCTCCTCCTCTCCAGGCTAAGCAACCCCAGCTCCCTCAGCCTCTCCTCCCAGGGCTGTGCTCCAGACCCCTCCCCAGCTTCGTTGCCTTCTCTGACACCTTCAAGTCTCTGTGTCCTTCCTAACCTGAGGAGCCCAGAACTGGACACAGGACTCAAGGTGTGGCCTAACCAATGCAGAGTACAGGGCACAATGACCTCCCTGCTCCTGTTGGCCACACTGTTCCTGATGCAGGCCAGGATGTCATTGGCCTTCTTGGCCACCTGGGCACACTGCTGGCTCATGTTCAGGCAGCTGTCAACCAGCACCCCCAGGTCCCTCTCTGTTTGGCAGCTCTCAGCCGCTCTGCCCGGGGTTGCTGTGGCCAAAGTGCAGCCCCTGGCACTTGGACTTGTTGAATGCCATCCTGTTGGACTCTGCCCATCTGTCCAGTCGGTCGAGGTCCTCCTGCAGAGCCCTTCAGCCCTCTAACTGACCAACATCTGCTCCCAACTTGGTGTCATCTGCAAATTTGCTGATGACTGTCTCAATCCCCATCCAGATTGTCAATGAAGACATGGGGGTGCTGACACGGGGAAGTTTAGGCTGGAGGTGAGGAGAAAGTCCTTCACTGAGAGAGTCATTTGCCATTGGAATGTGCTGCCCAGGGAGGTGGTGGAGTCGCTGTCCCTGGAGGTGTTCAAGAGGGGACTGGATGTGGCACTTGGTGCCATGGTCTAGCCGTGGGGTCTGTGGTTACAGGTTGGACTTGATCTTTGAGGTCTCTTCCAACCTTAGCGATACTGTGATGCTGTGATTGAAGAGGATGTGGCCCAGCACTGATCCCTGGGGCACACCACTGGTGACTGGCCTGCAGCTGGCTGTGGCACCATTCACCACCACTCTCTGGGCCCTGCCCTCCAGCCAGTTCCTAACCCAGCTCAGAGTGCTGCTGCCCAAGCCAGGGGCTGACAGCTTGGCCAGGAGTTTGCTGTGGGGGACGGTGTCAAAGGCCTTGCTGAAGTCCAGGCAGACCACATCCACAGCCTGCCCCACACCCACCAGGCAGTCACCTGAGCATAGAAGGAGACCAGGTTGGAGAGGCAGGACCTGCCCTTCCTAAATCCCTGCTGTCTGGACCTGAGCCCTTGGCCATCCTGCAGGTGTGCAGTGATTGCCCCCAGGATGATCTGCTCCATCATCTTCCCTGGCACTGAGGTCAGGCTGCCAGGCCCTGGAGCTTCTGGGCTCCTCCCTCCCACCCTTCCTGTGGATGGGGACCACACTGGCCAGTTTGCAGTCATCTGGGACCTCTCCGGTGAGCCAGGACTGGAGGAAAATGCTGGAGAGCAGCTTGGCAGCTCATCTGCCAACGTGGCAAGCGGGAAGGCAAGGGAGAGCTCCCTCCCCTTCTCTCAGGATGCACACCAGCCCTCGGTGCTTAATTACAGTCTAGCCAAGGCCGCGGCAATCAATCAGCTGCTGCATAAGGGAGAAGCCACCTTGCCGATCAGGCAGTGGGCGAGCCGGGGCAATCGATGCTTCAGGAGGAGAGTTGTTAACGGTGAGAGCCACCAGTCGGGTGGGATAATTGCTCTGAGAAAGGCTGCTGGATGGTTCAGATCAGAAGGGATGGATTTGGGAAGAGAGGAATCTGTTATGCTAACTACAGCTAATTAGAAGCGACCTAATTCTCGTTTGTACCATACTGATGGGATGCAGACTGGAGGCTGGGAGGCTGGCTGGGAGCGCTGGCACATGTTGCTCCAGCTGATGCCTGCTTGTGGGGAGCTGGGGGTGGTTCTGGGGAGACTTTATTGCTCTCTACAGCTACCTGAAAGGAGGTTGGAAAGCTCAGGCTGCTCCAGACATGGGTTCAGTCCTATGGAGGCTGGGGAGGGGTCTGGAGCACAGCCCTGTGAGGAGAGGCTGAGGGAGCTGGGGTTGCTTAGCCTGGAGAAGAGGAGGCTCAGGGAGACCTCATTGCTCTCTCCAACTCCCTGAAGGGAGGTTGTAGCCAGGTGGGGGTTGGTCTCTTCTCTCAAGCAAGCAGCACCAGAACAAGAGGACACAGTCTCAAGCTGTGCCAGGGGAGGTTTAGACTGGAGGTGAGGAGAAAGTTCTTCCCAGAGAGAGTTGTTAACCCTTGGAATGTGCTGCCCAGGGAGGTGGTGGAGTCCCCATCCCTGGAGGTGTTGAAGAGGGGATTGGATGTGGCACTTGGTGCCATGGTTTAGTTGTCAGGAGGCGTTAGGTAATAGGTTGGACTTGATGATCTCTGAGGTCTTTTCCAACCTGGTTGATTCTATGACTCTGCTTTATGTCAGGCAGGGAGAAGAGGTGGGGAGCTGTGGGAAGGGGCTGTTGGACCAGGAAGGTCAAATCCTGCCTCCTTCTCCTCCAGTAGTTTGGGCACTGCCCAATATTCAGATGCCCACCACTGCCCTCCAGCTCAAGTTTGTACAGAAGTCCTGGTGCCTGTAGCTGAGCCAGGCTGTAGCTGTGCCAGCCAGCCTCAGTCCAGCCAGGAAGGAACTGGGTAGAACCAAACTCATCACACTGAACCTCTCAGGCACTGGAACAGGGCTACCCAGGGCCTCCTTTGTCTGGTGAGCTGCTCACAATGAGCCTCTGGTTTGTGCCATCCTGCTGTTCCCTCCTGTGCTGCAAGTAGGGCAGCAGCAGCCACTCTGCTGGGCAGCAGCAACCAGGGAAAGCTCTTCCCTGGCATCTGAAGAAAAAATCAGTTCCTTGTGGGCTGAGGGCAGGGATCAGGCTGGACAGAGCCTCTCTGCAAGGCTGGGGACTGGCCCTGTGTGGGTGGGGTTCAGCTGTGCCACCAGGGAGGTTTACCCAAGGACTGGATGGGCAGGGATTGGAACAGGCTGCCCGGGGAGGTGGTGGAGTCACCACCCCTGGAGGTGTTCAAGAGACCTGTGGCCATGGCACTTGGGGCCATGGTTTAGTGGCCATGGTGGGGGGTGGGCTGATGGTTGGACTGGATGGCCTTAGAGATCTTTTCCAACCAAAACAACTCACAGTCACAGAAACAGGAGCTGGGTAGAACCAAACTCATCACATTGAACCTGTCAGGAACTGGAACAGGCTGCCCAGGGAGGTGGTGGAGTCACCACCCATGGAGGGGTTCAAGAAACCTGTGGCCATGGTGGGGGTGGGCTGATGGTTGGGACTGGGTGACCTCAGAGATCTTTTTCCAACCAAAACAACTCACAGTCACAGAAACAGAAGCTGGGTAGAACCAAACTCATCACATTGAACCTGTCAGGAACTGGAACAGGCTGCCCAGGGAGCTGCTGGAGTCACCACCCCTGGAGGGGTTCAAGAATCCTGTGGCCGTGGCACTTTTGGGCTCATGGCACTTGGGGCCATGGTTTAGTGGCCATGGTGGGGGTGGGCTGATGGTTGGGACTGGCTGACCTCAGAGATATTTTCCAACCTAAACCAATTCACAGAGTCACAGAATCAAGCATTCAGGCTGGAAAAGGCCCTTGGGCTCACCAAGTCCAAGCACATTCTCTGATTCCATCCGGATGTGTCCCACTCCTGCCTTGCCCAGGGTGTTTGTTCAGCGGGGCTGAGTGGAAGTGGTGGGGAAAACTGTTTGGTTTTCACACTCCTGCAGTTAATGACCAATTTGGCACAAATCATAACAGCTCTTACCCCATTAGGCTTTATAATTAAGTCTTGATTATGTCACCCTGTTTGCTGAGCACGCAGAGGGATCTGACAGCCCTGCTGCTGCCATCTGAGCGGTCACAAACGACCTGGGAGCAGCACAGCCTCCCAAATGCTGCCTGAGCTCCTCCAGCAGCACCAGGAGCATGGCTCCAGGCAAATCCATTGGGGGAGGGGGGGAAGTGGAAAACCCATCAGGATGCAGAAAGGATCCCTGCCACGGAGCCAGCAGTGCAGCTGAAGTGAGGCAGCACTGGATGAATCATTAATGGCAGCCCTGCCTATAGGGCTGGGCACTCAATGACCAAAAACATCCCAGCCATAAATCATGGATTGAACAAACCCATCAGGATCACCTGTGGAAATTGGTGGCAACCAATAATCTATCTGCCCAACCCTATCACAGAATCACCAAGGCTGGAAGAGACCTTCAAGTCCAACCTGGCACCACAGACCCCCTGACTAAACCATGGCACCAAGTGCCACATCCAAACCCCTCTGGAACACCTCCAGGGATGGGGACTCCACCACCTCCCTGGGCAGCACATTCCAATGCCCAACAACTCTTTCTGGGAAAAACTTTCTCCTCACCTCCACCCTAAATTTCCCCCTGGCACAGCTTGAGACTGTGTCCTCTTGTTCTGGTGCTGCTTGCTTGAGAGAAGAGACCAACCCCCTCCTGGCTACAACCTCCCTTCAGGGAGTTGGAGAGAGCAAGAAGGTCTCCCCTGAGCCTCCTCTTCTCCAGGCTAAGCAACCCCAGCTCCCTCAGCCTCTCCTCCCAGGGCTGTGCTCCAGACCCCTCCCCAGCTTTCTTGCCCTTCTCTGGACACGTTCAATTCTCTCAATGTCCTTCTTGAACTGAGGAGCCCAGAACTGGACACAGGACTCGAGGTGTGGCCTAAGCAGCGCTGAGCACAGGGACAGCATGACTTCCCAGGGGCAGAATGGCTTTGGCTGTGCTCCAGACCCCTCCCCAGCTTTGTTGCCCTTCTCTGGACATGTTCCAGCAAGTCAACCTCCTTCCTAGGGGCAGGGGTCTCTGCACACATGTGGAGTGAGACAAGCCCTGCTCTGAGCACGTGGAAGGAGCCAGGCAGGCTCTGGAGCAGCCTCTGGTAATCACAATCAATTACAGTTGATTAAAAGCCAGCAGAATCCAATATATTGCAAAGAGAAAACAAATACCAACTCTAGGGGAAAAAAAAAGGTAATCAATAGGCAGCCAAGCAGCAAGCAATTAAAAGGGGGAAAATAGCCCCAGTCTCCTGCCTGCTGTAATATCCTTTCCTCAGCTTCTCAGAACTTGCTGTTCCTAGCCCAAAGGCTGAGCTGGGTGGCTGGAGGGCAGGATCCCAGCCCAGCCCCCGGCTCTGGCTTCAGGGACAGCAGGAAGAAGTTCATCCCCATGAGGGTGGTGAGAGCCTGGCACATGTTGCCCAGGGAGGTGGTGGAAGGGATGGAAGGGCTGGTGAAGGCAGAGGCTGCACAGAGCACCTCCAGACACATTCCCACCCCAAAGCCTGGGCTGCTTCACTCCATTGGCATGAGAGGAAACTTTTCTCTCTGGCACCCAGTGACAAAGAGGATTTTCCATGAAGAAGAGGGGAAGCGAAGCAGACGGGATACAGAGCACCCAGAACCTGCCTTCCCCCCCCCTTTGTCAGCAACACCTCCTGGCAAGATAAATCATTTGGAAGGGAAAATCATACTTCCAGCCTGAGCAGGAGCCCTTGATCTGAAACCAATTTGTTGTCAGGAAGAGCTGAGGGAGGGGAAGCCAGGCTGCAGCCGGAGCGCGGCGCGCAGGGCAGGGAGCTGCTCCCTGCTCCACACCACCACAGCACCTTCAAGCTCCTCTGAAGGGAATGGAATGGAATAAAGAGACCAGGTTGGAAGAGACCCCAGAGATCATCAACTCCAACCTATCACCCAACACCATCTGATCAGCTAAACCATGGCACCAAGAGCCTCATCCAGGCTCTTCCTACACACCTCCAGTGATGGTGACTCCACCACCTCCCTGGGCAGCACATCCCAGTGGCAAATCTCTCTCTCTATGAAGAACTTCTTCCTAACATCCAGCCTGAACCTCCCCTGGCACAGCTTGAGACTGTGTTCTCTTGTTCTGGTGCTGCTGGCCTGGGAGAAGAGACCAACCCCAGCTGGCTACAACCTCCCTTCAGGGAGCTGTAGAGTAAGTCTGGGGTCAGAGTGGCTGAGAGCAGCCAGGCAAAAAGGGACCTGGGGGTACTGGTTGATAGGAGGCTGAACATGAGCCAGCAGTGTGCCCAGGTGGCCAAGAAGGCAAATGGCATCCTGGCCTGCAGCAGGAAGAGTGTGGCCAGCAGGAGCAGAGAGGTCGTTCTGCCCTGGTTAGGCCACACCTTGAGTCCTGTGTCCAGTTCTGGGCTCCTCAGTTTAGGAAAGATGTTGAGATGCTGGAAGGTGTCCAGGGAAGGGCAACAAGGCTGGGGAGGGGTCTGGAGCACAGCCCTGGGAGGAGAGGCTGAGGGAGCTGGGGTTGCTTAGCCTGGAGAAGAGGAGGCTCAGGGGAGACCTTCTTGCTCTCTCCAACTCCCTGAAGGCAGGTTGTAGCCAGGAGGGGGTTGGTCTCTCCTCCCAGGCAAGCAGCACCAGAACAAGAGGACACAGTATCAAGCTGTGCCAAGGAGGTTTAGGCTGGAGGTGAGGAAGAAGTTCTTCCCAGAAAGAGAGATTGGCCATTGGAATGTGCTGCCCAGGGAGGTGGTGGAGTCCCCATCCCTGGAGGTGTTTGGGAGGAGACTGGGTGGGGTGCTTGGTGCCATGGTTTAGCTGATCAGATGATGTTGGGTGATAGGTTGGACTTGATGATCTCTGAGGTCTCTTCCAGCCTGGTTAATTCTGTACTCCTGCTTGCTGAAGCTGGAGCTCTCAGCAGGTGTGGTGCCTGCAGCTGGAGCAGCCCTGGGACAAGGCTCTTCTATTGGCCTCATGATTAATTGTATCCAGTGGGCAATTATTCCCCAGGCCCCACAAGCAGCCCTCCCTGTTTCCAAATGTTAGCTCCTTCTACAAATGGGTGTTAGCAAAAAGCAGATGGCAAAGATAATTCACTGTCTGCTGCACCATCCTCAGCCATTGCCTGTGCCTGGTGCAGCCACCCCAGCCAGGCTCTGCTCCCAGTTATCTCCTCAGCTGCTGGTCCCTGCTGACAGCCTGTGATTTATGGCTGGTTTGGCTCCTGCTTTAATTACAAACCTGTTGTTCTGGGATTCACTTTGAGATCAGAAAGGTCCCTGTGAGACTGAGAGAGGTTAATTTTGATGTTCTCCTGCAGAGCAGTGCTTTGCAGGTTCACCTCCTTCTTGCCAGGCTGAGGCTGGGAAGGAGCAGAGCCTAGAGGAGGACATTGGCCTGCCCCGAGGCCAGCAGCCTTTGGGCTTGCTGGCTTCTCCAGCACCTGCTTGGGCCACCTGAGCAAAGGTTCAGCCAGCATGTGGCAGAGAGTGTCTGAGGCATGGAAAGCACAGAATCACTAAGGTTGGAAGAGACCTCAGAGATCAGCAAGTCCAACCTGGCACCACAGACCTCATGACCAAACCATGACACCAAGTGCCACATCCAGTCCCCTCTTGAACACCTCCAGGGATGGGGACTCCACCACCTCCCTGAGCAGCACATTCCAAGGGCTAACAACTCTCTCTGGGAAGAACTTTCTCCTCACCTCCAGCCTGAACCTCCCCTAGTGCAGCTTGAGACTGTGTCCTCTTGTTCTGGTGCTGCTTGCCTGGGAGAAGAGACCAACCCCTTCCTGGCTACAACCTCCCTTCAGGGAGTTGGAGAGAGCAAGAGGGTCTCTCCTGAGCCTCCTCTTCTGCAGGCTAAGCAACCCCAGCTCCCTCAGCCTCTCCTCCCAGGACTGTGCTCCAGACCTCTCCCCAGCCTCGTTGCCCTTCATCAAGTCCAACCTCTCACCTCAGACCTCCTGACTAAACCATGGCACCAAGTGCCACATCCAATCCCCTCTTGAGCACCTGCAGTCCACTGGGACTTTCTCCCTTCTGGGACTGCAAGAGCCTTGCAATTCCCCAGGTGAAGCCTGGGCTGATGGACGCTCCTTTTACACCCCCAGAGGGTCCTGTCCACACTGCTCTGGAGTGCAGAGGCTTTCCTTGGCAATGTGGCTGGCTGGACAGCCCAGTGTCACATCCACCCTCCAGCTTCCTCCTGCCCCCACCTCTCAGGACCTTGCAGGCTGGATCTCAGCCTTCAGTCAGACCCCACCTCTGAGCAGAGCAGGCTGCCCTTCCTCCCTCCTGCTCCTTGGGCCAGCTAGCTTCCTGCTCATGGTCCTGCAGAGGGGGTGCTGATGGAATTACCACTTGGTGGCTTTCTCTGCCTGCTTTCCCTGCAGGCTCCTCTCATGCAGACCATGTTCCTGTAATCTGAAGACAAAGCTGTCCCTGTGGGCCCTTCCTTCACTCCTCTGAGACACTGATGGGTGAAGAAGCCCAAGCAAGCAACCAGCTTTAACTGTCTCAGCAGTCAAGATGTCTCAGAAGATTTGAGACCCATCAACTCCTTTCTAGCTTGTGAGACAGGAAATAGCTGGATGGAGGCTTAAAGGGAAGAACTCCTTCCTCAAAGCAAACAATGCCAGTTCTCTTCCCTGCCATGCACAGAGCATCAGCACAGACAGAGGATCCTGCCTCCAACTGCTGCAGTGTGGCAAGATGCAGCTGCTTCCTGGCTTTGAATCCTTCCACAGCCCATTAAAGACCAGCGCTGCCATCTGTCCCCTCTGCTTAGGTGAGGAGCTCAGCAGCTCATTGTGCTCTAGAAAGAGCCCAGCTGAATGTGGACTTGGTCTGCAGCAGCCAGAATGAGCTTTGGTCAAGGATGGCTTTAGCCTGTGGTGGGACCTGAGCAGGATATGCTCATGGGGGAGCCCAAGCAGGGTCTGTGCACAGCAAGAACCTCCTCCAGGTCTGCAGAGCCACCCCACAGAGCACTAGCAGGGTCCAGACCCCTCCCCAGCCTTGTTGCCCTTCCCTGGACACCTTTCAGCAGCTCAACATCCTTCCTAAACTGAGGAGCCCAGAACTGGACACAGGACTCAAGGTGTGGCCTAACCAGTGCAGTGTCCAGGGGCAGAATGACCTCCCTGCTCCTGCTGGCCACACTGTTCCTGATGCAGGCCAGGATGCCATTGGCCTTCTTGGCCACCTAGGCACACTGCAGGCTCATGTTCAGCCTACCATCAACCAGCACCCCCAGGTCCCTCTCTGCCTGGCTGCTCTCAGCCACTCTGACCCCAGCTTGTAGCTCTCCCTTGGGTTGCTGTGGCCAATGTGCAGCACCTGGCACTTGGATGTGTTCAGTCTCCTGCCCATCTGTCCAGCCTGGCAAGGTCCCTCTGCAGAGCTCTCCTACCCTCTAACAGATCAGCTCCTGCCCCCAGCTTGGTGTCATCTGCACATTTACTGATGATGGACTCAATGCCCTCCTCCAGATCATCAATAAAGACATTGAACAGGCTGGGGCCCAGCACTGATCCCTGGGGCACACCACTAGTGCCTGACTGCCAGCTGGCTGTGGCACCATTCACCACCACTCTCTGGGCTCAGCCTCCAGCCAGTTCCAGCTCAGAGTGCTGCTGTCCAAACCATGGGCTGCCAGCTTGGCCAGGGGTTTGCTGTGGGGGACAGTGTCAAAGGCCTTGCTGAAGCCCAGGCAGACTCCATCCACAGCCTGCCCCACACAGACTCATAGAATGCTTTGGGTTGGAAGGGACCTCCAGAGGTCATCCAGTCCAACCTCTCTTCACTGAGCAGGGACATCCACCACTAGATCAGGTTGCCCAGAGCCTTGCCAAGCCTGAACTTGACTCTCTTCTGGGTGCTGTCACAGGGGGAGTCTCAATCCGGAGAGGGAAAGAGATTCAGGTTTTTGATGAATATTCCCGTGTTGTGAAATGAGAGGCACAAACGAGGCCAAAATAGCAACAGCTAGACTATTTATTACATAAATAAGGGGAGAGAGAGAGAGAGAAGAGGGAGATTAAAGGAAAGGAATTATATTACCACACCCTCACCCCCCAAGACAGTTTGAGTCTGTGGAGGATAGGTGCACAGGAGGTGTTGGGTCTGTAGAGGAACGGTGCTGAGGCTTTGGCTGTAGAAGAGATAGAATCAGTCAGGGTTGGAAGGGACCACAAGGATCACCTAGTTCCAATCCCCCTGCCATGGGCAGGGACACCCCACACTACATCAGGCTGGCCAGAGCCTCATCCAGCCTGGGCTTAAACACCTCCAGGGATGGGGCCTCAACCACCTCCCTGGATAACCCATTCCAGGGCTTCACCACTCTCATGGGGAAGAACTTCCTCCCCACCTCCAGCTTCATTCCATTCCCCCTAGTCCTATCACTACCTGAGAGCCTGAGAAGTCCCTCCCCAGCCTTCCTGTAGGCCCCCTTCAGATCCTGGAAGGCCACAATGAGGTCACCTGGGAGCCTTCTCTTCTCCAGACTGAACAGCCCCAACTCCTTCAGTCTGTCCTCACAGGAGAGGTGCTCCAGCCCTCTGCTCATCCTCCTGGCCCTTCTCCGGACACGCTCCAGCACATCCACATCCCTCCTGTAATAGGGGCTCCAGAACTGGAAGCAGTACTCCAGGTGGGGTCTCACCAGAGCTGAGTAGAGAGGAAGAATGGATGAGGTCCTCTGAGCATCTTCTTCAGCTCCATGAGTTACAGCAGACAGAACTTAGGACACAGAGAGTCCAAGATCCATTGTGTCGGCCCCGTGATGTTTCCAGCGTGTGCTGCCATCTGCTTTCTTCTGCATCTTGCTTCTCCAATTTTCTCCTCTCCAAGCCAGTAGTTGCTCCAGTCTTTTATACAGTTTTTTTAGCCCTTAGGCAAGTGTCCAGGTATTGTTCCCAGGAAATCTTTCTGTGTACTCAGGTGAGTTTGGGCAGCTGGCAGGATGGAAGGGGGGAAGGCCTCCGCCTCCTCCTTCTCCATCTACCTACCCACACACTCTTTACACATCAGCAACCATTGTCCTTTCCTGGGGTATCTGATGGCTGGAAATCATCTTGTCCTGAAGGTGTGAATGCTGGGCCCTAGGGCCGTTGTTGTAGGCCAGCTGCAGTCCCATGAGCAATGTTATCTTTGCACCTTCCAAGAGTCCTTCCAGTGGCTCTGCCCAAAGCACATCAGCTATTGTCTGGGCAAGCAGCAAGGGATTTTACCTTTGTTGAGTCACGCCAGGAGAGACAAGCTTTAGTCTCTCACAGGGGGACAAGTTGGCAACATTTTCCACTTGAAGAAAAATACAGCTCTGGGCATCACCCCAAGCAGAGGGCAGCAAGGATGCATGGAATGGATGTGGTGAAAGCCACTTGGTCACTTCAGCCCACAGCCCAAGCTCCAGGACAGAGCAGCACTGAATGTTGTCCTCCGCTGGGCTTGGGAACACTACAAAACCTCAGCTCAGCACCACCACATCGATGTCTCTGATCAAATTTTCTCTCTTTTGCTACTCCAGCTGCAACTTCTTACAGTGCAAAAGCAAAGCCTGCCTGAAATTCACATTGGAGTGCTCCTGAACACTGAGCTCAAAGTCAAAACCCAAAGTCCTCAAGCACACATCTACCACAGAGAGAGAGCTTGCTGCCATCCTCAGAGCCAACACAGAGCTCGAGGCCAAGCAGCCTGGTGTAGGATGTCCCTCACGAGTGTCACACAAATAAAAGCCTATTTCTGTCTAGCACTGGGGCTTGGAGACCATCCAGAGGCAGCCATGGCAATGCAGGCTGACTCCAGGCTGACTCACCCCCTCAGCAGCTTTGTTCAGCTCCCCCACTTCGGTTGCAGGCAGGGGTTAATTACAGCCTCTGCTCAGGGTTTCTTTTGTTTCTCCCCCTTTATATTTAGTGCACTTGTCAGGCAGTAATGAAGATGTGCTAATTGCAGGAGCACTGGAGAGGAGCGGGGAAAAGATCTCCATGTACAATATAAAGAGAGGCTGGAAGCTGAGTCCATCCCCTCCATGACCAGCACCAGCCCGGGCCGGCGGCCGCGGTGGAAGGCAGGGGCTGAGCGCAGCCCCGGGCGGGCCGGCCGGCGGCCGCGATGGAAGGCAGGGGCTGAGCGCAGATCACAGGAATGGTCAGGTTGGAAAAGACCCTCAGGATCACGAAGTCCAACCAACAGCCCCCCCCTTTCATCTTCCCAAAGCAGCTCCTGCTCCCTCTACGCTATCTTCCACCCTGCCTAAACAGCTCCTGCTCCCTCTACGCTATCTTCCACCCTGCCTAAACAGCTCCTGCTCCCTCTACGCTATCTTCCACCCTGCCTAAACAGCTCCTGCTCCCTCTACGCTATCTTCCACCCTGCCTAAACAGCTCCTGCTCCCTCTACGCTATCTTCCACCCTGCCTAAACAGCTCCTGCTCCCTCTACGCTATCTTCCACCCTGCCTAAACAGCTCCTGCTCCCTCTACGCTATCTTCCACCCTGCCTAAACAGCTCCTGCTCCACCACCATTTTTGCACCCATCCCAGGGCTGGGAGCAAGACCCTCAACCTGCCAAGACACCACACAGAGGAGCTCAGCCCCAGTAAGGAGGCCCAGCCAGCACCCGTGGATGGTATTGGAGTAGACATCGATTCTGGTCCTAACAACCGGGGGCCACCAGGCCCCCGGCCTTTGTTGTCACCACCACCATCACCCAGCGTGCACCATGGGCACTCACCAGCGATGAGAGGAGGATCCTCCAGCCCAGAAGGGCTCAACTTGGGGCTTCTGCCTTTCCTTGCGAGGATTAAATAGGGGAGTGGGCGGGGAGGGCAAAGTGGCCTCACCTGGGGTGGGAGGGGACTCAAGCGAGCCCAGGTGCTCTGGGTTTGAGGGGGAAAAGGGGGAAAGGGTGGAGTGGAGTGGAGTGGAAAAGGGGCAGGCTGAAAGCAGTGTCCCTGAGAAAGCATGCATATTAAAATAATAGTCAAATAGGAATTATTGACCTTTAGTGATTGCTAGATGCTTAATATGGCTAGCTTCAGGATGTCCCACTCCTCTTGGCTATTAGATCGTTTACTGACAAACCCAAACATGATTTTGATGGGCCAATACTCTGTTCTTTTAAGGTAATTGTATAGCTATCATCTCAGTAAACTCTTTAGCTGAATCCAGAGGGGGGGTTGGGTTGTTTTCCCACCCCTCTGTGCGTGGGGGAGGGGGCTTGCTTCTGAGAGCAGGTTGTGTGAATCCAGGACACTGCTGGGCTGAAGAGAAGCCAATGGGCTTAGCTGGCAGAGTTGAACTCTCCTACAGCTAAACAGGAACAGCCCATGCCACAATGAACCCTGCCTAGGAGCACATTTACCCACAGCAGGTGAATAAACTGAAGGGGTGAAGATCTTGCTGGTGCAGCTGAGCAGCTGGGTTGCGGCTGGTGCTCAGCCTCCCTCTCCATCCAGCTAAAGCAGAAGGTGCCATTTGGCAGCTGCTGAGGAACTGACCTTATAAAGTCTCACTTGGGCAAGAACAGAATGAACAGTCCCTGCTGCAGGCGGCCAGGGGATCAGACTGCCGCTAAAGGCACCCTGATGACAGCCTGGCTCTGCCCCTGGGCTGCCCATGAGCATATCCTGCAGCATTCCACCTCCAGGAGCAAACATTAATGACTGCTAAAGGCCTGTCTCCTCCTGTGCTTTCCCATCTGCCTGGGAAGGGGAACTCAAACCCCTCTGTGAGTGCAGCATAGAATCATAGAATCAAACAGGTTGTAAAAGACCTCAGAGATCAGCAAGTCCAACCTGGCACCCAACACTTCCTGACCACTAAACCGTGGCTCCAAGTGCCACATCCAATCCCCTCTTCAACACCTCCAGGGATGGGGACTCCACCACCTCCCTGGGCAGCACATCCCAGTGGCCAATCTCTCTCTCTGGGAAGAACTTTCTCCTCACCTCCAGCCTAAACCTCCCCTGGTGCAGCTTGAGACTGTGTCCTCTTGTTCTGGTGTTGCTTGCCTGGGAGAAGAGACCAACCCCTCCTGGCTACAACCTCCCTTCAGGGAGTTGGAGAGAGCAAGAAGGTCTCCCCTGAGCCTCCTCTTCTCCAGGCTAAGCAACCCCAGCTCCTTCAGCCTCTCCTCCCAGGGCTGTGCTCCAGACCCCTCCCCAGCTTTCTTGCCCTTCTCTGGACACCTTCCAGCATCTCAACATCTTTTCTAACCTGAGGAGCCCAGAACTGGACACAGGACTCAAGGTGTGGCCTCAGCAGTGCTGAGCACAGGACAGAACAACCTCTCTGCTCCTGCTGGCCATACTCTTCCTGATCCAGGCCAGGATGCCATTGGCCTTCTTGGCCACCTGGGCACACTGCAGGCTCATGTTCAGCCTCCTATCAGCCACTACCCCAGGTCCCTCTCTGCCTGGCTGTTCCTCAGCCACTCTGACCCCAGCCTGTAGCTCTGCCTGGGGTTGCTGTGGCCATCAAATCAACCAAGCCTCAGCAGAGAATCCAGGGGCTGTGAGCAGTGCAGAATAACAAATGGCTCTTCCACTTCTCCCCTGCACTTTTTATTGTGATTATTGTTATTAAGACTTGCCTTCAAGCCTCTTTGTTCAGTCCCTTGGCCCTGTTGAGTCTCCTGTGCCCAATCAATAGCATTCCTAGAGGACAAGGAGTGAAAATCCATAGAGCTTCCTGCTCAGCACTCCAGTCATGCAGGCTTGGAGATGGGGTGTGAGTGATTGCTCTCTGGGCAGGGTACTAAAGCTGTCAGCTCTGGATGCTGGGGTAATAAAATCAGCCATTTCCTGCCTTGCCCTGCACTTACCCCCTCCCAGCCACTGCCCTGGAACATCATTTGCAGAATGAGTGTGCAAAGCAAATCATCAGGTAAGCTCCCAGAGACTCTGGGTCCTACTTGGAGGCACTTTCTGCTAGCAAAGCCAGGCTGGCCTGGAAGATGCAGCCTCAGGAGAGGTCAGGGCTCAGACTAAGAGCTGCTGCAAACATAACCCTTGAGCACAGAACACAGAACTAACCAGGCTGGAAAAGACCTTTGAGATCACTGAGTCCAACCTATCACCCAACACCATCTCATCAACTAACCCATGGCACCAAGTGCCTCATCCAGGCTCCTCTTAAACACTTCCAGTGATGGTGACTCCACCACCTCCCTGGGCAGCACATCCCAAGGACCAATCTCTCTTGCTGGGAAGAATTTCTTCCTAACATCCAGCCCAAACCTCCCCTGGCACAGCTTGAGACTGTGTCCTCTTGTTCTGGTGCTGCTTGCCTGGGAGGAAAGACCAATCCCCACCTGGCTACAAGCTCCTTTGGGGGCAAGCCCTGGCTGTTAGCAGGTGCCCTCCAGAGAGAAAACCTCAGGATTTAGGTTCTTCACTGCCAGCCTCTCTGCTCTGCTGGGCAGCATCCTGGCTCCTGCTGCCCAGCTCCTGCTGCCCAGCTCCTTCTCCCCAGCTCCTGCTGCCCAGCTCCTGCTGCCCATCTTCTGCTCCTCAGCTCCTGCTGCCCAGCTCTTGCTCCTCAGCTCCTGCTGCCCAGCTCCTGCTGCCCATCTTCTGCTCCTCAGCTCCTGCTGCCCAGCTCCTGCTGCCCATCTTCTGCTCCTCAGCTCCTGCTGCCCAGCTCTTGCTCCTCAGCTCCTGCTGCCCAGCTCCTGCTGCCCATCTTCTGCTCCTCAGCTCCTGCTGCCCAGCTCCTTCATCCTAACATCCAGCCCAAACCTCCCCTGGGGCAGCTTGAGACTGTAATTGGGGAATGGTTTACAGCACTGGGAATCTGGTTCCTCCTGCATGGGCACGGGTGGGTGCTGAGGAGGGGTGCTGCCACCTCTTCACTGACAAGGGGCCACTGAGGAGAGAAGCAGGCAAAGAGCTTCCCTGAAGGCATGCATGGAGGGTGTATGCCAAGAGATAAACGTGCTCCTGCAGCAGGGGGTGGGGGTGAGAAAATGCTGTGGGCCACCAAATCACATTGCCCAGGGATCTGCTGACCCACCCCCAGTGCTTCCACCCAGCATGCTCCTGGTCCCAGTGTCTGCTGACAGCACCCAGGGCACCCAGAGAAAGAATTAAAACACTGCAGAAGGCAGTTCAATGATCCCTTCCTGGAGGCAGCTCTGCTTCTCCAGGCAGCAGAGTGCTTGCAGTGAGGTTGTTGCCACCGCAGAGGGCATCAGCATCAGCCAGCCCGGCTAGAGCACTGGGAGTTGTTCTCTTTCTGCTAGCCCAGCCAGAGGGTGATGGCATTTATCAGGCTCTGTACCCTGGCCCTGTGCCTAGCTCCAGGGCAGGGGGCTGATTTAAATCAGCAACCAAGAAAATGAGATGGAGAAGACGTGATTTTCTCCATCCACATTTCCTGATGAGGGACTTCAGCTCTGGACCTGCTGGAAACTGCAGCAAATTCCAGCAAAATCAGCCACCCTTCACATCAGCTCCAGCACCCCGGGGCCAGCAGGGATGCAACTGTGCCAAATGCTGGATGATTTTAACTGCTTCTCATGGGGGAGGAGGTGAGGAAAATGCACTTTTGCTGTGGCTCCTTCTCTCCCCACCCTGAATTTAGCAGGTCACAGGCGAGATGAAATCAGCTTCCTTTGCAACTGGCTGGGGAAAGGACCTGCAGAAGACGCCTGCACAGGGCTTTGCTAGCAACACTCTACAGCCACTGCTCCTGCTTCTGCATCGGTGCATCGGGTTGCTCAAAGGTTTAGCCCTTCTGGATAGCCACAGGTTGCTTCTGCTTAGCTTTATTGGCTTCCTCAAAGCAGCCAAGCCACAGCTGGCTGAGGAGTTAGGAGCCACTGCTAGAAGTGATAACTTCCTGCCTGTGAGTCTCTTCATAGAATCAACCAGGTTGGAAGAGACCTCAGAGATCAGCAAGCCCAACCTGTCACCCAACACCTCCTGACCACTATACCATGGCTCCAAGTGCCACATCCAATCCCCTCTTGAAAACCTCCAGGGATGGGGACTCCACCACCTCCCTGGGCAGCACATCCCAGTGGCCAATCTCTCTCTCTGGGAAGAACTTTCTCCTCACCTCCAGCCTAAACCTCCCCTGGCACAGCTTGGGACTGTGTCCTCTTGTTCTGGTGCTCCTTGTCTGGGAGAAGAGACCAACCCCCACCTGGCTACAACCTCCCTTCAGAGAGTTGTAGAGAGCA